>CACRXK020003396.1:0-36514 GCA_902702795.2 Paramuricea clavata | reverse complement strand
CCCCCCCCCCTCCTCCCCCCCATCTGCCACTAAGATAATTAAGGAAATACAATTAATGTAAAAACAAGGAAATTATTTTTTAACATGCAGATTTCAATAAATTATTTTGCATTTATGGCCATTACCCTGGATTAGCTTCATCTTTCGTAACGATGCTCAGATATTACTTCTATTCCTGTTGAACTATAGTACGATAGACCAACAGACATTGCATTCAGAAGTTCCATCGCAGATGCTCTTAACCGTTACTGTAATGCAGATGATCAAAGAAGGACTGAGTGTGGTTTACCAGGGTACGTTTGTGATTTTATAGTTATTCGGATTTTGTGCGTGTCTTATCGCCATGAGGCATGACACGTGATGCTTTCAACCTCTTTTCAATGCTTTCATTTACTTTCAACATGCATGGTTACAGATTGAAATATCCTTACAAATATAACCAATAAAGGCTTACGATTCATGTCTATCTAACGCATATCATCTATTCATGAAAATGTTGTTATAGTTCAAAGAGAAAGACGCCGTGTATAAGTTGCTCATTAAGTCCATTGCTTCATTTAATATAGGCATGGGATTCTATTCTCAGAGTCTAATATCTTCCGCCTACCTAATGAAACGATTCAAAATAACGATGACCTTTTAGTATCATATTACGGAATTTATCCCAGTGGAATTCAACGTATCGATCGTGTTCCTGTACCTCGATCTGTACTACTGAGTGCTTTGAATGACAGGCTGGACGCAATTGTGGCTTCTACTGGAGTAACTGCAATAATCGAAGGTCAGTTTGTCGAGTAATTCCTAATCCTTGCGATCCTAACCCTCATCCTATACCCCCTATGTTTACAAATAAACTTACTAGATATAAGACTGTGTACCAAAGCAAATTACGTAATTTACAGGCATTTCTTCATGAAAACTATTCCATATTATAATTATTAATTCGCCTATAATTAACATGCAATCTATTTGAATTGTTCTCTGTAATACATAATAATGCAATGAATCACCACTACAAGTATTAGTGAAACAAAAACCTGTTCCTAAAAAAGTCTGTTGTTGGAAGTATGAGGAAATGAAAGTCTGGAAGGTTTACAAGAAAACAGTTTCCCTCTTTCTATGCGAAAATTTTTTTTAAACTTTTGCTAAGCGGCTGTTTCAACATGTACTGCAGTACAAGTGATCATTTCGCCTAACTGCCACTCAGTTTAGCCTTACGTTGTATACATTATGATTAAGGTGTTGGAACATGTCATTATATACCACTGGGGGGAAGTGGCTATATACTGAATGTGATTTATATAGCCGAGAGAAGAATCGACGTGGAATTTTTATTTGATATCCCTCTTTGGAGTCCAACTTCGTTTTAATAGAATTTGATGCAACTTGAATCCCGCATACTGATTTTGAGTTACCATTACAACTGTTGCATAATATTCTTTGCGTTCCCAATTTTTAGACATTGACGAATGTCAAATGAATATAGATGGCTGTGGGCAATTTTGTACTAATATACCAGGCAGTTTTGTCTGTTCTTGTCTCATGGGATATCAACTAGATAACGACAAGACTACTTGTATTGGTAGGTTCTTTCAACTAATATCCTTGTATTAAATATCATTGTAATGTCATTTTGAAAAACCGTCGATGCGCTGACTACTTTATAATTCCTTCCTGTTTAATCTGACTATTTCGCGTTGAAATTTCCCAACATTGCGATACCAAAATCCCAACTTGTTCATGCATGCAAATTGAATCATTTCAGTTTATTTTCAATATGTTTACAAGAAATTTTTAAAGAGAATACCCGCAGTAAAACTGATCATTTTTATCATGACTTTTTTAAGTAACAACTTACTATTTTTAACATTATTAATTAATTATTGATGAAATTTAGACTTCGCTAGTGCGTTCCTTTCCCCGGGTGTAAATAGCCGGGTACCCTCGCGCCGTTGGCTCGGGGATAAAGAAATTTAAGGCCAATGTTCTCGGAAATTGCAAATAATCAGAAATCCTCGCTGCCATGGTTGGAAAGCATCTTCCCTCACCCGTACTTTCGTTTTGCGTTACATTATATATTAGGACCCTTGTGAACCCCGGGTACGAGGTTGTCATGATCAGGGGGCTCCAATCCCGCCAAAACCTCTGTATAAAAAATTTTTCCGTGAAGTGCAACGTCATGCATTAAAGGTTAATGCAAAAATTAGTAGCATGATGCTAATAATAATAATAATAATAATAATATAATATGCTCCTCAGACGCCAGCAAATAAATGACTGAAAATGCCCTGAAGTTGCTAGCGCTGTTTTGGGACAAAAACGATAGATGAAATCGACTAAATTTGAAACACTGTCATATATTCATTTGCTTCCAGATATCGACGAATGCTCTGCACAAACACATAACTGCAATGATACAGGAACCGGAGAGATATGCCGCAATATCCCAACTAGTTTTGTCTGTGAATGTAATAGAACGCTTGATCTTGGGCTAGTCAACGGTATTTGTCAAGGTATGTATATAGTATACAAAGAAAGAGTGTATGAATGAAGTTGGCTATATATAAAGATGTGGCATCCCCGTGTTAAATAATCAGTACCAAAGTATTCAATCATTGTTTTAATTAACGAATTGTTCGCATTTTATCTGTTTTACCACGTAATTCATTGGACACGGCTTTGCTTATAAACGAGGACTGCATGAATGGGCTTAATTTTGCAGGTTTTATTATTGTAAGGTTATATCATCATTTGCGCTTCCACGTAATCTTTTTGTTAAATTTTAATATAGCACTCAATGGATCACGAGAACCGCTACCTGAGTCACGTAATGCTACCACGAATCAAACCGACAGTGCAGTTGAATTTACCATACCCAATTTCCAAACAGAACAGGTATGCATAGCCTCCTCCGCAGGCCTCTCTATGGGCTCCACCACCCGATTCCTCGGGTGAGCTGCCTGCGGAGGAGGCTAAGGTATGCACGGGCTTATAAAATAAACCGACACCATGCATTTCACTTTCTAAACCACGCGGGAAAATACTTTAAGGCAGGTCAGAAAAACTTAGTCGAAACTTCGTGTTTAATTTCCTCGAGGGCTTACATCCACGAAATTTCAGCCAAATTCAGTGCTTCAGTTTAAGTCCCCTAACTTCACGCAAACCTACATATTTTCCTAAAAAAGCCTTTTGCATGCTTAATTAATGCCTTTACCTAATTTGCATATTTCAGCAATATGCAAATTACGTAAAGGCATTAATTACGCGTGCAAAAGGCTGATTTTTTAGGGGAAAATGAATAGTTAAAGGGCTTAAACTAAAGCAAATTGTCTGAAATCTTGCTCAGTAATTAAAAACCCAACACATGTTCTATCCATTAACTCAAAATACGATTAAAGTTTTTAAATTTCGTGCGCAAGCCATTTTTAGTTTGTTGGCTTATATATGTATATATATTTTACATGTTATACGTATAGCTTGGGCAATGAAATTCTATTGATATTACGAAACTTTGATGCGCTTTAGTAGCTAGTTACGTAGTAAATTAATCTTATCGCCTATATATGCCTGGGCATGGGATCATTAGACATTAGCTTGGAAAAATCTGACACTTTTTGTGCTTGTAATCCACTGACGTAAACATTTTTTTAATTTTATCTGAGATATTTTGTTTTAATTACAGTATGATGGACAAACAGACGCTCAATTGAGAGCTGCGATTGCAGAGGCTCTTAACAGATACTGCAATGTGGATGCTTCGAGAAGAGCTGAATGCGGTCTGCCGGCGTAAGTGTTCCAGTCGTCTAGAGGGTTGATTAGAGAGTTGAGCTCATAGGGTCGTGCCGCAAAGACATAACGGCCAAACAGTCGTCAAAATATGATAATGAATTGATTATGATAATAAAATTAAAGATTGCATTACAATCCGAAGTGCCCGAATTATAAATACGATGTAACTTCCACTGTTGCACACTACTTACATGTATAGTGAGGACGTTGTCGTACAAGTGTACAAGACAAGAAAATACCTGCAAAACGTCCATCCGTTTATTGATTTTATCATATTTTCTACCGATCGAGGCATTTTATTATGCCGTTGGTCGTTGTCTTCGTATTCGCTTTTTTACCGTACTATATCATTAAAGTGGAAGTCAAGTCCGTTCTGCGCATCGGTTCTGCTCATAACAATGTGAGGATCCTCTAATGTAAACATTGCCCAAATTTCGAATGTTTCGAATTTTTCTGAACATAAACTTTATTTCATATTCATTTAGAAGCATAGCGAACCAAAATGGTGTTAGATATTCAGACAGTATACATCATATTTTAAAAAATACAGCAGTTCAAAATGTAAACAAACGGATTTAAAAACCATTTGTTTACATACGGACTTGATTTCCACTTTAATTAAACAGTTTAAACTCCAAAAGACCAGGAGCCTGGTATTATTTGGTCAGTCTACCTCAACTGCAGTTCTGGTATGTAGTATTTCAAACCCTGAACATATTTAATTTATATTTCAGATCTGGATTTGTATTTACTGAACAAAATGTTCATCGAATACCAACAGATCCAACACAGGATGGTGGTAACACATCGGTATCATTTTACGCTTTATATCCAAATGGTGTGCGTAATGGAACGGACATTCCAGTTCCAAAACAGGTGTTGTCAGAGGCAATAAGGGAAAATTTGGATAATATCCGAGCTTCAACAGGGTTAGATTCGTTATCGTTGGCTGAAGAGACAGCTCCAAGCGACGACGATGAACCAATTGACGACGATGAACCAATTGACTGGCCCCTTGCACTTGGTCTTTCATTAGCAGGAGCGTTGTTCTTGGTGATGGCTGTTGGCGTAGCTTGGATGTAAGTATATTATAAAGAAGTATTTGAATCTATCCGAGATCGTGTTATATATATGCATCATTATAATTTGGTTTAAAACATTTGTAATTAGGATTTTACAGCTTCGTAATGAAAAGCGAAACCAAACCAGATGAATTTACATCCATTTCTTACTCACGTTTGTATACTTCCATGGTGCCAACTCGTTGCTGAGTTTGCATGCTTCTCTACCTTTCGTTATATTTTCTTATTGTGCATGTGCTTTAATTCTTATACCTTGTGTTTACCCCCACAAGCGCTTGACGGAAAGGTTTTATGGTTACTCATTGATTGTAACGAAGACATACAATTGAACTATGGAAATAATTGTTCTAAAGGAAAAATCACTTTTATAATTTAAGGATGCCAGCTATATGCTACATGCTCATTAATTGATCGGGTTATATAAACCGCATGAAATTAACCAACTTACAAGTTAAACTAACTTACCTTATTGCGTTTGTTTTCAGATGTTGCTGTAGATCCAGAGCCAAAAAACCTCACCGTCCTCGACGATTTGTGTACGATGCCTATCGCCACCGACCAAATCGTCGTTTAAATGTTGCAGATTTAGAACCAAGCTTTGGTACATTCCATTCAATGAGTGGTGAAACTTATTCAGGATTTGACGAAGACGGTCTACCCGTAGACATACAAACGGATTATGATGGATTATCTCGGCAAGCACGCACAGTATCACACATCCCCACTGCTACTGGATCACGTGCAAGTTTAAGATAGAGTTGATAGTCTGTATATGCGCATGCGTAGCTATTCACAGTAGTTGTTCACATGATCAATAAACGATGAGACGAGAATGTAACATTGTGATACTATAAGGTAATTAATTAACTAAAACACATCCATGGATCGACAGTATAGGACACCAGACACTGGTGCCGCAAATATATTTATTAACGCCTTTAGAGGTATGGGAAATTTATCTGGATATATGGTAGTTATTTTTTCTGCTATACGAGCTTTTTCGATTATTGATCCTGTAAACAATCGCCTGAAAGTGAACTACTAAAATATTCTACGAATTTAGATATAGTCATACTGCACGCCACCTTTTATTTCAAGGTTTTATTATTCTAACAATATATATAATTATATAATTACTCATATCTAAGTTTACGGCGCAAAAACACTAATTTATAGCTCCTCTTAGTTATTTAATCAACATATGCCAGATCTAATGTGGGCAGAATTACAAAAAATTTCAATTACATAATTAATATCAAGTGTGAGACACAATCATGTTCTGGTTCCCTTACGATGAAATAAGCCCAACACCAAGTGGAAAGAAACAGTGTAGTGAGTTTTCATGTGACGTCACGGCGGCCATGTTGGAGGGCAAGTATCGACATTCAATGGAGTGAATAAAGGCTCATTCTTGCGATGAGTGAAAAAGAGCATTAATAGGTGACTTGCTTAAAACTAGTTGAAATCTTCTTGAATGTGGTAATATTCTTAGCTGATTTTATTTCCTGCTCCATAAATTCACATGGCTACCCCTTACACATGTGCACATACTTGCTTTTAGAAACCTGTGATAATCGATACATAGAAGCAGCGGTATTTGCTACCTTGTGCATTAACAATACCTTATTTAAGCATTAATATTTGCCAACCTAGTTTCGCTCTAAGTTTATAAGTAATTTCGGTGGTGAACGAATAATCTTATATTCACTTTCGAAAGTATTCAGACTAAGACGATTAACAAATTGTCAAAATCTGCGTTAATTCGATCTATCAGTTTCCAAAACATCAAATCTTTCACTTTCCAATGCAATGCTTGTGTCATCTGCATGCGTATTTGGTATTTTATGGGAAAGAACATTGAGGAAAATCCAAACGAGAGTGTTACTGATATCGAAGCTTGAGGTACACCACATTTATACTGTGTCTGCCTTCGAATAAAACCCCATTGACAAAATATCCTTGTCTTCTGTTAGAAAGATATGGTGGTATTTACTAAGATGGTGTTCTAGTAAAATCCAGGGGTTTCAAACTCAAACCTTGCAATATATATGTAAGCAAACCGTTTGAGATTTGTCCATGTTACTCATGTTAAGTTTAAATTTAAGAAGAATGGTGAATTTTCACAGTATTTAATTAACTGTACATGTATTCTGTTTTAAGCCAGTTTTCCACTTCAACCGTACCGTACCGTACCGAAACGTGTTATGCGTGTAAGTAAGCATAAAGATATAAGAGTAATGTACTTTAATTCATAATCACATTGTTCACACATATACATAAAAACCCATCCCCCAGGAGGTCATCGGTAGCTTCCGAGTATGACGCATGACATCTCCCCTCCATAATGCCAGACTGTTTCATTCTCTGTCCGTGCTGACAAATAATAATAATTTAATCAACAATATATAATAATAATAATAATAATAATAATAATAATAATAATAATAATAATAATAATAATAATAATAATAATAATAATTTATTAGCGGTTCCAAATTGAATTGGTTCTTCTATCACTAAATTAACTATATTTACCTAAGTACTATATTTACAATGAGTAGCTATGAAGAGTTAATACATCTATATATACAGTACATTCACACAGTCACAGTACATTTTTCACAAAACAGATGTAACAAAACATAGTCATTTATACCCCGGCCCAAGCCACTCTTTGGCCAAGTCTTTGAGATAGACTTTCACACTTGTTCTAAAAATGTTGAAATCTTTGCAATTTCGCAAACTATCTGGCAGAGAGTTAAATGCAGCTGCGCTGACTGTCCTGAAATGTTCCGCTTTCGGTTGGCACTTCAAGTTGGATTTGTGATGATGATCGTAGAGTTCGTCCTGGTACATACTGATCTACCTTAATATATCCAGGCCAATTATTAAAGTACAAAGCTTTAAATGCAGATAAAAGCACTTGAAACTGTCTTCGTTCAGCTACTGGAGCCAACCCAATTGTAGGGAATCCGCTTCTCTTGCATAACGTCCTAATACGAAACTTGCGCATACTTTTTGGACTTTCTGTAGTTGCTTCTGTTGGTATAGTTGTAGTGGGTGAACACAACACACGAGTAGTCCAATTTCGATAAGATCAGGCTTTTTCCTAGCTGTTTCCGAACGTGGAATGGCTCTAAGTTGCGTAACTTCCTCAGCACAGAAAAACTCCATAACATGAAGAGAGGAGTGCCTTAACATGTTCGATCCAAGAGAAATGTTCGTCCATAGTAACCCCAAGAAGTTTTATGCTTTGCACCCGTTCCAAGGTTTCTCCGTTACATGTCAGTTGAACAGCAGCATCTTGTAGTCCGTGAAGTCTTGACATTTGCCTGGTTGATAACAGTAACCACTTTGTTTTCTTTCCATTCAAGGCCAAATTGGATTCGTTAGAGTATTGTGGGATGGAACTTGAATAGAAGGTTGTTGAAGCTCCTCGGTTTGAGTAACAACTTCACCTTGACCAGGTTGTGAAGATGACGTGGCAGGTGGTGGATCAGGTTCCAAGTCTGACGTGGTAGGCGGTAGATCTTCAATTGAGTCTTGAGGGGAGTGACTGGTGTATGGTTGCAGTGGGTGTACTTCAGAAATGTGAGATGGTGCTGTTGTTGGTCGGATCTGGGTGCGATTTCGGCGAATAATATGGCTACCTGTGTCTATGTTGTAAGACCGTGGAGAGGGTGAACTGACAATTCGACCATACGTCCATGGTTGTCCACACAGAGTTGGTCTTGGTTTTGCATATGCATATGATCCCATAGGTAAAGAAGGCTGGGAAGACTGTACTGTTTTGTCATAGGTGGCCTTAGATGCTGCTCGATGGTTGGTAATCTCTTGGGTCACAGTCCGGGGATCAGGTGAATCTGGTAAAAGGCGTTCTCCACATAGTGGTAGACTAGAACAGGTGCGTCTTCCAATCAGACGTTGCGCCGACGAAAACGAATAACCACGTGGTGGGGTGTTGCGTATGTTAAGGAGGGCAAGGTGGTAATCTTAAACAGATTTAGCGTTCTTAACAGCAGCCTCCGCTTTTCCATTGCTTTGTGACCAATAAGGGGAATATGTGCTCAAACCCATACGACTGTGCGAAGATCTGTTATTCTCTCGACATAAACTGCGGACCGTTGTCTGTAAGACAGCGCAGAGGGATGCCATGTCGTGCAAAATGAGCTTTCGTGTGCTGGACGACTGTCGTAGATAGGGTATCTTTGAGTTGATCTAACTCATAAAAGTCACTATAGTGGTCCACCGTGACAAGATAATAGATCTTGTTGAGTTCAAATATATCTTGTGATACACATTGCCAGGGACACGTTGGTACTGGATGTAATAACATGGGCTCTGCCGCGGCTTGTTTGCCATACTTAGTACAAGTGAAACATGCGGAGCAGGTGTATTCTATGTCTTTTGCCATTCCAGGCCAAAAAACAGACTCCCGTGCAAAACGAAGGCAATACTCTGAACCTCTATGGGATTATGTTTGTGATGTTACTCTGAGTGTATATCCACACCGGGCGAACTTGAAAAATATGCCCGGTCACGGTGGGAATCTAACCTACGACTTTGGAATACCAGCCCAATGCTCTGCCAACTGAGCTACACGGTCAGGACGGTTCGAGCAAGTGATATTTCGGAACAGAATCTAGTTCCTTCGATACCAATGTAATCTAGTAATATGATTTTTTTTCTGTGTTGGTATATCCACACCGGGCGAGCTTGAAAAAGCTTTTCAAGCTCGCCCGGTGTGGATATACACTCAGAGTAACATCACAAACATAATATTCACCTGAGTACACAACACCAACACAGAAAAAAAATCATATTACTAGCTAGATTACATTGGTATCGAAGGAATTAGATTCTGTTCCGAAATATCACTTGCTCGAACCGTCCTGACCGCGTAGCTCAGTTGGCAGAGCATTGGGCTGGTATTCCAAAGGTCGTAGGTTCGATTCCCACCGTGGCAGGGCATATTTTTCAAGCTCGCCCGGTGTGGATGTACACTCAGAGTAACATCACAAACATAATATTCACCTGAGTGCACAACACTCTATGGGATTGGTGAATCTTAACTAATGTCTCAGCTCTAAATGACACTGGAACGACGATGCGAGTGGATTTGAGTATAAGGCCATCAGCGATGGTGAGTTCATCTCTGAAGTTCCAAAAAGATTGGAGTTGTTTAGGTAACTGTTGCTTTGTTGGAGGCCAACCGTGGATAATGTGATGTTCCAGGGTCTGCATGTCGGAACATGCAGCAGTTGCTCTGCGTAACTTCCCACGAGTCGTGTCTCTTACCGAAGTAGAAACTGGATCAACCTGACTGATATGCGCCCGGAAAACTTGGAACATGTCCGATTCCTTTGAAGCCGTAGGGCTTTTTCTACACGGGGCTCTAGAGAGGGTGTCTGCCAAGTCCCTGAAGGTGCCCTTTCGGTAAAAGACGGCAAAACTATAACGCTGCAAGAAGAGCATCATTTTCTGAAGACGTTTCGGAGCTGAGGCAAGATCCTTTTGAAAGATAGACTGTAGAGGTTGGTGATCAGTGTGCACTGTGACGTTAGCTTTACCCAAAAGCCACTGGTCAAACTTGTTAAAGGCTGCGACAATAGCGAGGCACTCTTTTTCAATTTGAGCGTAGTTCAGTCGCGGTCAGGCTTTTAGAGCTATAAGCCACCGGTTGAAGGGACTTTTCGTCAAAAGTGCCGTCACTTTCTTGCCGAGAAGGCTGAAGAAGGGCTGCCCCAAGGCCGTAGTCCGAAGCGTCCACTTGGAATACCATAGGTGCGTTCACATCGTAGTATTTAAGGCAAGGTGCAGAGGTTGCTAGTGACTTGGCTTCATCAAACGCTTAGTGGTTAGACCACACAAATGGCCCATTGTCCTTGGTAAGGGCTCGTAGTGGTTGTGTGACGCTGCTCAGCCGGGGACAGAATTTGCTCAGATAGTTGATAGCCCCCAAGAATCGGCGGATTCCCTGCTTGTCATGGGGTGTTGGTAAATTCGTCACAGCTTCAACCGTTGTTGGATCTGGTCGAAGGCCATCTGAAGTAATGAGATGACCCATAAAGGTGGCACTTGTCTTCATAAATTTCATCTTGGCGGCATCGATCTTGACATGATTTTGCTCAAGGCGTTCAAGCACTGCGATAAGATTCTGGTCGTGATCTACCCTGGCCTCTTTATCTGTGTCACCGCATCCTGGAACTAGGATATCATCCGCAATGCTTATGACTGTGAGGCCTTCAAGGACCATGTGTATCCGACGCTGCCACTCTTCAGAGGCAGAAGATATCCCATACGGAAGTCGCGTCCATGTATAGCGCCCCCAAGGGGTAGACATAGTAGTCATCAGGGAGGAGCGGGAAGTCAATGGGATGTTATGGAATGCCTCTTTTACATCGATAACTGTCATGCACTTTACATTATGTACTGTAACTTGTGCAAGTTCTCCTCCAAGGTGGGAATTATGTATTTTGGCCGACGTATTGCCTTGTTGAGGGTCTGCGATGGATCTAGACAAACACGGATCTTGCCTGGCTTGGTTGGTGTTGCCATTCTTTCTCGGATAACCATATTAGATATCCACTCAGTCGGTTCTGATACTCTTACCAATTGCCCTGTAGCCTTATAAGAATTTAGCGCTGCCTTGATTTTATCAAGCTTGGAAACCGGCTGACGATGGACAGGAGCATGGGTAGGTTTGACATTTGGATCAAGGTCAAAGTCAACCGGTGGACCCAGGTGTCCTATTAATTTAAACAAAGAGGGGCATTGTTGAGTAATGAAGCCCATGGTTAAAGCCCCATAAGGTGGCCAGACTCTTTTGGTTATTACCGGTAGAGCTGTGGTGGTCCAATCGCTGAGGCAGTGATATCTTGCTCTGTCAATGTTTCATTTGCAGCCCTCCAAGTACATCTGCGAACGAAACCGGCGTCAAGGGACAGTGCCCCTAACTTCTTACTTGCATCAACACTCAAGAGTGCTGGTTGGGAAGTGTTTATGACCTGGAAGGTGAGGGTTTCCACATAGGATGATCTAGTAGACTTGAGTTTGATTTGACCAATCGGATGAATAGATGACCCCGCATAAGGTTGCAAAACTGCATTTGAAGGCTCGAGATGTGCCCATGGGATCTCAACAAGGTACTTCGCAGGAAGTGTATTACATGATGCAGCTGAATCAATTTGAAAAGGGACTTTTATGGAATCGTCAGGCTGGCCCGATTGTGGTCTTGATAGAGTCACTGGTTTCGGGTGCTGCGTGGTTGAGGTCTGTTCAGGCTGCTTCTGGTTTGAAATGTCAAAACACTGCTCATGCCGAACTGATTCTTCCCAACAAGGGCGAGGTGAGTCTTGGTTGAGTAACCTGACTTGTTGCTGTTTGATCTTCCTACCTTTGACTGCCTGCATGCACACTTTGGCAAAGTGACCAGTTTTTCGGCAGTAGCTGCAGGTTTTCCCGTACGCAGGACATAACTCACGATGGTGACTTTGCTTGTTGCCACAGTACCAACAGGGCTTTAAATTCATATTCGGCTTGGCCGGCCTTGCAAATAACTTGGGTAGATCCCTGGATGCTGAAGTGTAGTGGACTTGCTCTTCAGTTGTCAAATGTTGGAGCATTTTACTTGTTTTCTGTGCTGCCTCATAGGACAGAGCTTGACTAACCACGAAGGCTAGGGTGAATGGAGGGTCCTCTGGCTTTCTTTGACCATCCCGATAGAAAATATCCTCGCGAAAATGGCTGAATGATTCATTAAGGTTGAACAGAAATTTGTCACGCATGAACTCATCAGATTAAGCTCCAAAGGGACAGCGGTCTGCTGCCGTACGAACCATAGTTTCCCACATTGCTATTGGCGCTGTTGGCGGTTATGTCATTTTCACCCAGAAGTGATAACGGTCTTGCATTAAGGTGCTCGCCCCAACATAATGTTCTTTGATTTTCTGTAGCCATGCCCAAGGTTTTTGTTGATCATCTGCTACTATTTTTGGAGCAATTACATCGTCAAGCGAGTTCCATTCTGAGCTTGGTATTGCCGTCCGAAGTACAGCTATTTCGAAAGGCCGCTTAGCTGCGATGTAATGGTCATTCGTTTGAGTAGTTCTGTCTTTTGTTGGATCTCTGTATCCTTCAAGCAAACAGTAATCATGAAAGCAAGTTTCCCTATGTCTGAAATGATCTCCATTGGCGGATTGGCCCGAACCGCTTGAACGTCCAATATTGTTTCTCGTTCTTTGGCATTGCTCATTTGTTGTGTTGTACGGAAGCCGTGAAGGGACTTCAGACTTCAGAGTTCAGACTTCAGACTTCAGACTTCAGACTTCAAACATTGGTTCCGAGCTTCGCTAAAGCCAACATTTCTTCTGCGAAGCTGGCTAATATTTAAGGCACTTATTTAGTCAAAGCTATTCAAACTAAAGTTAAAAATGGTCAGAATGATTTAGATTGTAAATGCAGACTGTTGGAATGTGTCAGTAAGTTCTGACAGTTCTTTGCAGGTTTAAAGGCAGAACGATAAAACATATAATACTATATTATTTGTAGAAACACCACATAAATTTATTACTGCAGTAAATTTATTAACTTTATTCCGTAAATTTATCAAGTTAAGTATAACACGCGCTCAAAACTAATGCGTATAATATATCACTTGAGGTTATGACTCAATTTTTATTTTTCGAAACGTTTTTCAATCGGCAACAAACTTAAAAAGTATGTTTAGTGCTTTATCTGTAAAATAATGCTAAATTGAAAAGATTTTAGACTACGCCAAAGAGAAAATTATGTATGAAGTTCAGTAAGTTTTGCTTATATTGCTCAGCTTAAATATGGCGTCAATTTTAAAGCATCATTGATAATTGTATTTTAATTGACAATTTTTAACTATTATTTCATGTTTCTCAACCGGCAGATGCATTTAAAAAGGTAGCTAACTGTATAAACTAAAGAATAAAGAAAAAACAAAGTGATTCTAAGAGGAGGAACGCAAAAGCAATGTTGGCTATTAGCGAAGCTCGGAACCAATGTCTGAAGTCTAAAGTCTAAAGTCTAAAGTCTAAAGTCTAATGTCTGAAGTCTGAAGTCTAAAGTCTAAAGTCTAAAGTCTAAAGTCTAAAGTCTAAAGTCTGAAGTCTGAAGTCTGAAGTCTGAAGTCTGAAGTCTGAAGTCTGAAGTCTGAAGTCTGAAGTCTGAAGTCTGAAGTCTGCAGTCTGAAGTCTGAAGTCTGAAGTCCCTTCACCGCTTCCGTAGTGTTGCTTTTAGCGATGCAATTCGAAAATACAAATTTTCAAAATTCAAAATGGCGGTCGAAATGCTCGCACGATTTCACCGATTTTTTGTTTGTTTGTGAACATCTAATCAGTGTTCAAGTAGCGGCGAATAAAGGTAGATTGCACCTTTATAATTCCTCGTTTCGATTTATCCCATTCTTGACACCATCGATTTATCCCACTCTTGACACCGTTTCGATTTATCCCACTCTTGGTTTTACGCCACTATCTATCCGACATGGCGGATACTGAATACAAAAATATATACTATATTATCTTGTTAAAAGAAGGAAGAAGAAGGTTTTACTATTTTTTGAATTTTTGAGTGAGTGATCATAATAATAATAATAATAATAATAATAATAATAATAATAATAATAATAATAATAATAATAATAATAATAATAATATAATATAATGAATTTGTCACTTTATACATGATACAAACTAATTAAAGACAAATAAAGACAGATACAAATCGTGACAGGGGAAAGGAACAGGACTCTCGTCCCAATTAACACCTAACCCCTAAAAAGACGTTAAATATAAATATAGATAAAGAACAGTTTATAACACATTAGTTATAACAACTTATACTAGTTAAGGTTTGAATCGTGACTATAAAATTAAAGTACTGAACGTTTACACACTGCAACTTACCCACTATGCAGATTACAATTATGAATTATTCAAAATCAATTTGGAAATCACGAGTCAATTTATAACATATTTGTAAATATGATGAAAATGGCCGGATGATGGTTCAACAAATCGCAATGTGTAGACGCTGATCACGCAGTGCCCGGAGGTACGTAATGCGATAACTTAGTAGAATACAACTTATGAAGATGAGACTTGAAAATACTTAAAGAATTGGAGGATTTGACAAGAGACGGTAGAGTGTTCCATAGTTCAACCGTTCTAATGAAAAAAGAATTTCTAAAATAGTCCTGCTTGTGTTTAATTATAAGATTATAGTTGTTTGTATTATAATTTCTTGATTGGTATCCAGGTTCAAAAGTACATATATATTTGTTCACATCCGTAGTAATTGCTCCAGTTCTAGATTTAAAAAGTAGGCATAAGTCTGAGATATCTCTTCTGAACTCAAGATTAAATTCGCGAGAATTTTGATCTTCGCGAGTCTAGCTGTCGGCATACGTTAGGTCCTGTGGATAGTCAAGAAAAAACTTTGTTGCCCTCCCCTGGACATTTTCGATTAGTTCTTATGCTTGATGGTATAAGGTGACCATAAGCTGCTGGCATATTCTAGGATCGGCCTCCTGGGTATCCTTGCAAGTTCGTTTGACAAGTCCGAGTGTTCTGTTGGCTTTGGCCACCGTTTCTTCTATGTGTCTTGACCAGGACATGTCACTGCATACAGTCACACCAAGATCTTTGACGTATGGAACACATTCCAGAGGTTGACCGTCCAAATAGTACTGAGATACAATCTTCGTCTTTTTTTCTCGAGACCCGTATAGTGCTTGGCATTTAGATTGTTAAACTTCATCGCCCAGTCGAGACTCCATTTATGAAGGTTATTCATTTATCATTTATGTTTAATTAAAAATCTGTTTTTAACCTTTTCTTCGTGTTTCCGAAAACGTCCGAAAGTTCTTGTTTGAAACATGTAGATGTTCTTCACTTCTTGACGGCCATCACTTCATGATCACAAACATTCAGAGGACGGCACAATAAAAATCCATACAAAACCAATAGAGTCCAGCGATAATCATATATTGAAAAACACAGAAACTTTCAAGCATGCGCAATGAAATATAATAAAATACGTCCCACAATTACAGCGTCTAGGATTTGTAACGTAGTTAAACACGAAAGTCGTTCTGGGGCCGGTTGTTCAAAAGTCGGTTATTGCGGTTAATGCTAACCTAGAGTTAAATTTGTTTAATAACCTAGGGTTAAATTGTAACCCTAGGTTACTTTGCGTTGTTCAAAGCTAGGTTAGCCTTAACCCTTGGTTAAAACAAGGGTTAAAACCCTGGGGCCGGTTGTTCAAAGGTGGGTTAGCGCTAATCCTCGGTTAAAATTTAACCTGCTGTTGTAGTTTATGTATTTCTACACGTCTGTTTATTTCAAAACTTCAGAGAAGTAAACTCCTATCGATCCAGACAAGATCTCTAAAGAAATATTTCCAAATTTATAGACATGCAAGCTGTCAGGAAATTTGCTTTGATGAACTTTAGGTTAAACCTTGGGTTAGAGCTAACCTAGCTTTGAACAACCGGCCCCTGGGGCCGGTTGTTCAAAAGCCGGTTAACGCTAATAAATTTGCTTAACCGGTAACTCGTATTCAAAATGGACGTCGAAGGAGTGAAAAAATAAAACATGTAAAATTCTTGGTGAAACAAACAGTGTACAAGGATTTTATGGAGGAAAATCAACCTCAAAAAGTAAATTCTAATTCTATAAATACTATTAAGATTCTTATTCGTCCCGTATGAGCCTTTGAAATGATTTTATACCTACAAGTTGGCTTTGAATTTACATACGAGCATTAAAGTGAAAGATACGGCAACTTTCTGTCCATTTTGGGGTACTATGGTCTAAGCATGGACATCATAATTTACTGTTTTATTGTACGTGTTACTGTGGAAAAGGACCTTAATTTACAAAATGCCAAAAGAAACAGCTAGATACGTCTGCCGGTTTTCAAAATATAGTTTGGTACACAAATGATGTAATCAAGATTGTGTACACTGTAGTAAAAGGATTTACCTCGCAAGATCTTTATCGCCTTGCCGCCACCAAAACTGTAGACTGTAGTTTTATTAAAGCCGAGCATTCAACTCAAGTTTCTTCGAAAAATATCTCTAGAAAAAATACTTGTATTGCCAAACAATTCGCCGTACCACCACCTGTTTCACAAAGTTTCCATTTGCCATTTGTTAAACAGTCACAAGTTCTTGCACATCCGCTACTGTTTGCAGCGTAGTGTATTACCTAGTAAAAACACTGTTTTTGAAAGCTGTAAAACAACTTCGCTGCTTCTTTTTCTGTTTTTGTGTTCTGTTTTATACTTTTATAGGATAGATAGATATAGATAGATAGATTATTTAATAAGATTTTACATCGCAGCCCAAAAAAGCTGAATTGCGTAAAATTTACAAAACATATAAATTAACTGTAGGTTATAAAGTCTATAGACACATGCATATACATATACATATACACACATACAAATACTAACAGTACACATATTTTCATACATATACATTACGATCTTTAAGGTTCAAGTTAGACTTATGTTATGAAAACAATTCATAGCAAACCTATTTCTTTAAATTATTTGACATTGCGGAAATATAAGAGTTTCTAAAACGATTGGTTCGTATAGTAGGACAATCAAACGCACGTTCTCTCCTCAGGTTGTAAGTGGGATTGTGTTTGGGTGGCAGTAGTTGATAAAACTTGTGGTCTGGGTTGGATACTATTGTCTTGAAAAGTTTTTCACACAGTTTCTGACGCCTGTCTTTGAGAGAATTAATATTATGCTTGTTAAGATTGTTCGTATAAGATGACCCAGGAGATATAATTGAAAGCGCTCGCTTTTGAATGCGTTCAAGATCGTTACATAAATATGCAGGTAATGAGTGGTGGAATACAGGTGCACAATACTCGAGAACTGGTCTGATGCAAGTACAATAAAATTTTAAGATATGGTCAGCAGGAATGCTTGCACGCCTAAGCAAAATTAGGAAATACAAACGTTTGTTAGCTTTCTTCACGACATAGTTGACATGGTCAATCCATTCCAGTGAGTTAGACACCATGACACCCAATATCTTGGCACTGCTGACTAGCTCGAGTTCTTTAGAATTGATGATGATGGTCTTAAGCTGATGTTTCACTTTCTTAAAGTCAACTATCATTTCCTTACACTTGTCTTCGTTCAACTGGAGTTTGTTGTTTTTACTCCATTTCTCTACATCAGACACTGCACTCTGCATTTGGCTTTGGCTATTTCTTGGGACAACCTCGGTTAATGTCGTGTCGTCTACGTACTTCCACGAGTGCCCTTCGGATGGTTTAAGGTCATTGATCATGAGAAGAAATAACCATGGTCCTAATTTTGTACCCTGTGGAACTCCAGATGGAACTGCACCCCATTCGGAGAAGCAATCGTTGGACAGTTTGACGCGTTGCAGCCTGTTCGATAAAAAGTCGCATACCCAGCGAACTACACTACGTGGAACATTCAGGGAAAGGATCTTTTTAACTAGGATCCGGTGATCGATGAGATCAAATGCCTTCCTGTAGTCTAGCAACACCATCCTTACCGCTGCACCTGTCCCGTCAGTGGCAGAAGCCCATGTATGAATCATGGAAATAAGGGCATGCGTAGTAGATGATTTTGGGATAGCGCCATATTGGTTGGGATCAATGATCTCAACGACGGCAGGGCCAATATAATGTCTTACGATAAAGTCCTCAGCTAGTTTTGATAGAGACGGAGTTAGCGAGATAGGTCTGATGTGCTTGGTAATTACAGTCACAGGTTTCGTCTTTGGTAGTGGTGTTACATTGGCGTACTTCCATGACAGAGGGAGGGATTGTTCAGCAAATGAACTGTTCAGAATAACACAGACTGGGTTCGCGAGAAACTCGGCATAATCTTTAAGGAGCCAGTTCGGCACGCCGTCTGGACCAGAGGCTTTTCGAGGATTTAGCCTGACTAATGCTGAGTAAACCGAAGACTCATCAAGCGTTAGAACTTCCGAATCATTATCAACGGGAGGAAGACTGTCAAGTGATTGATATTCCTGCATCGGTTCTAGAAGGGCAGTATTTATAAGGTTGGCGATATCCTTATTTGACTTTCCATCAAGTCCATCAACATGTAATTGGGCGCGAATATTCTCGGTTGGTGTCGCTGGGATCATTCCCGATAACTTTTTAATCTCGTTCCACCACTGACTTGGCTTAACATTCATGAGGTTCGCAACCCTCGAGGTGTAATATCTGCTTCGGAGCACTTTGCGTTCACGGTTAACGATGTTGCGAAGTTGGCGGAATCGTTCTTGTTCTCCTTGTTTGTAGGCTTTCTGGCGTAATTTGATGAGCTTTTTGAATTCGGGAGTTACCCAAGGAGGATCGTTAACATGTAATTTAAAAGACTTGAGTGGCATAATAGTGTCTACGCCAATTTTAACAAGGTCAAGAAACAGTGTTAGTTTGTCATCGCATTTATTAACAAAATTGAGAACGGACCAGTCGATAGAGCTCAGATATCTTCCAAGTTCTTGTCTTCGACTTGAACGAGTATCTCTTCGAGTAATAAAGCGATGGCTAGAGGTGAGCACAGTTCTTACTTTGGGCTGCAGCAGTAACACTGAATGGTCAGATAAGCCAAATGGTGGAAAACTCTGCACCGATTTTTTGTCATAAAGGTTGGGCATGTTCGTAACTATGAGATCGAGTATCTGCTGGCCTCTTGTTGGAGCACTGACGAACTGTTTCAGTTTGAATTGCATGAGAAGTCGAATGATATTTAAACGATTAAAGTCACCAGTGAGTAATATTCCACACCCGGGATAACGTCCTTCAATAGTTGTCAATGAACACGTATGCGTTGAAAAATGCTTTTCTGAACTCCAAAATAATTCGAAGGGTTGGTAACTTGGCCTTTTTGCGGCCAAATTACTCGATTTTGGCTTTTTTATTTCTTGCTTGGCCTTGAAAAAAATGTTTGGCCTTTTATTTGGCTCTATTTTGGCTTTTTTATCTTGAAAGTGACAGGAATTTTCACTATTCTTTAGTATAATTTATTATGAAAGAATGTTAAACCATAAAGCAACATGTAAGAATATAAGAATTGTGTACCGTTGACATAGAATAAACTAATTTTATTGACACCCAATCAGATCTTAGGAAATTCAGCCAATCGTAAAGCTGAAAAACTAACCAATGACAACATTGTAGTTATGTCTTCGCAGAGGTCTCCCATCCCCTTAGTATTTGGCATAAAAATGAAAAATTTGCTTTAAAAATCGTTTGTTACTTTTGGGTTGTTTAGTTGTAAGTTAATAATACTTTTTCATATTTCATTATTCATTTGTGAAAACTGTGTAACACGCGTATTTTTTGCTGTTTATTAAACACCAAACCATTTCATGTTATGTAAAAGTTGGAGACATTTAATTAAAAAAAAGAATTAATTTAAAATATGTTGCAAGCTTGCCAATATCATTTTGTATAATTTGAATTTTTTCATCTATCAACATACTGCACTTAACCCTAGAGAATAGAGATAACCTGACAAATGTAAGTCGAAGATATTGATAAGATTTTTTTGGCTTTTTTCAAAAAAATGAAATTTGGCCTAATTTAGCAGAATTTGGCCTTTGTGTAAAGGTCATTTGGCTTTGTGCATGCGCAAAAGCCTACCAACCCTCCGGCTAAAATTCCAAAATTGATTTATTTAAATGGCTTTGTCGCTTTGATCAAGTATATTTTTTTCTTCAAACTTTCAAAATGCCATGTCTGAAATGTTCAATTTCAGTTGCCTATTATGACCTTATTACTTGTTAAACAATATACTCCCATCTATCCCATTCTATCCCTAGTTTTGACACTTACTTTCCAGCCAATCAAAAACGTTCTTATATTACATTTATTTTTAAAACAAATTTAACCTTGGGTTAAATGTTTTAACCCTGGGTTAACTAACCGCACCTCTAACCCAGTTTTGAACAACGCAGTTTTAACTGAGGGTTAACTAACCTTGGGTTAAGGATTTTAACCCAGGGTTAGCGCTAAACCTGGGTTAAAGTTAACCAGCTTTTGAACAACCAGCCCCTGATTAACATTGTGTAGAATTGGTCCTAATAATCGTTATGAGCATGTTTTAGCTAAATTGCGCAATCCTGAGCCCACGATGCCGCAATGGAAAGTCACACTTGCGACAACAAAAAACCCCCGTAAAAGACAGCATTTTCAAGCAAGTGCAAATTACGACACTGGCTGCGGCCAGTGTAATTAAATCCTTTGTATTGCAACAAAATCAAAAATCACTGCAAACTGCTTAATGAAATTTCAAGGAAATTTCAAGGAAATTTTGAAATAACGTATACAATAATAATCATGATTTTTCTGTGTTAGTGTAATGTACTCGGGTGAATATGATGCTTGTGATGTTACTCAGTCTGAGTGCACATCCACACCGGGCAAGCTTCAAAATATGCCTGACCACGGTGGGAATCGAACCCACGACCTTTGGAATACCAGCCCAATTTGAATACATTTTTTAGTGTTTCTTGTAAACGCAACAACAACCTCTCGTTCGAGTGCCTTTTGTGTAAACCGAAGAAAACCGTGCTTTCCACATATATTACATCACACCCCAACCTTCCGTGCAGCATGCGAGCATCATTTTAGCACTGGTGGTCTGATACTGAGGCCCCACCGAAGCTGTCTTAATGACAAACATCTGAAGCATGCCTCCTCTCAAAGCTTTTAAATAACTTAAAGTTTTTGAAATAGATTCAAAACATTATAATTGATGGGTGTATAACCGTTGAGTTGTTTAATCGTTTTTCTTCACTTGCGAACACTGAACATTTATACAAAATTACGATGTGTAATTTGTAATTAATTACATTTTTAAATGGTAATTTTGTTACCGTAATTAATTACTTTCCTGAAGAAGTAATTGTGATCAGTAATTAATTACATTTTAAAGACAGTAATTTTATTTGTAATTAATTCCTTTTTGGACGGTATTAATTTTGCAGCACTGGAAATATCACATACTCGAACCGACCAGACCGCAGTTGGCAGAGCATTGGGCTGGTATTCCAAAGGTCGTGGGTTCGATTCCCACCGTGGTCAGGCATATTTTACAAGCTTGCCCGGTGTGGATGTGCACTCAGAGTAACATCACAAGCATCATATTCACCTGAGTACATTACACCAACACAGAAAAATCATGATTATTAATTTATTATATCAACGTATACAATCTAAGGAATTTAGAGAAATTTTGAGGACAAGAATCAATCTCGTACCCAGAGCCATCGTCAACGATGGCTCTGGGTACGAGATTGGACAAGAATGAGAAATTTTGATTTTGAAAATGGAAGCACTTGACTGGGTACGAGCAGTGAACTGGTACGAGTAATTGGTCAGTTCGCCACTTCGCCATGCTCGATTTGTTATAAAGACAATATTTTGTGAAATATTTTTTGTATTATTTTAATAAATTCTTGTGAAAATTTAAACACACATGATTCAGTCGAGGATAACTTGTTAAACAATGCTTGTAATGGATAAGGTCGTTGCTCTTATTGCAATAGCAGTAGCAAAGAAGGCTTCGGCATACGCTGTAGTTCGTGTAAGTGAAGAACTATATTGTAATATTTGTTCAGTACACGTTTTTTATGGATTATATTTGTTTATTTCATATTTACTTGTAAAAGAAATGCAAAAAAATCAATGTTCAATGCTACAGAATTTTTTACATCTTCTATTTTGTTCTATCGAGGTTATAATTCGTAGATTGTTTACGGGTATTTATATTAATTTATAGATAGATTTTAGTGTCGTCATATTAGAGCTGAAAATGATGTAATATTTAATATATATTATCTGTTGTAAACTAAGAAAGTTATAGCCTAAGTGGTAAACGTGTGTTAAGCCTTTAACATTATATAGGGATCAAAACAAAGTTGAACATCACTGCTCCGAAAATCCAAGGTCACTAATTATCACTTATTTACTGAGACCGAGGGAAACTGTGTTTTGTGGACCCTCGACCGTCGATGTTTCCCGAGGCGAATTTGTGGACCCGAGACCGTCGATTAGACGGTCGAGGGTCCACAAAACACACTGCTTTCCCAAGGTCTCAGTAAATAAGTGTTTTATTATATATCAATAGTCAAAGAAACAACAAATTAAAGAACAAATGAACGTAAATACATGAAATATTTTATTGTTAAAACGTTATATTAAACATTGGCTCAGGGCTCGAAATAACGGCCGATCAACGATCAATGATCGGCAGAAAATTGTTTTTGATCAGGGAAAAAGCAACGTTGCCGTTCATCTTGATCGGCAAGAAATATATTTGACCATTGTCTGAAAGACATGCTTGCCTGTATGCGGTAAAAGACAAATAAAGGTAATACAAAACACAATGTCATTCAAAAACATGTGAAAAGCTCTTGTTTATAGTTGATACGAGTCATACGACAGGAAAGGCCGCAAGACTATTCTCGCTCTAAAGTAATTTACTATAAAACAAATTTGCAAGAAATACTGTCGTCTCTTCAACAGTCTGCAATCCGAACCACTGACAACGAACACTTTTGTTATAATATTAAAATTTCAAATTGATAGGGTTTTTTGAGTAGGATTTTTTATTTTTAGTAGGATTTTCTCTTTTAATATTAAATAATAAGTTTTAGTTCTTAATTGATAATGCTGCTGTGTTTCTTGCTTTTGTGTGAAAAAAATGCAATAGCTATAATAAATTAAAACTTGAAAAGTGTTACACTATTACTATTGGTATTTAATAAACTTGAATTTGAAATGAAGTTAAACTTCCTGTTCAGATGTGTATTGGCATATTTAGAATTTTTTCAAGGAAACTCAGGCAAATGCTCCTGATCGGTCAGATTTTTATTTGATCTGCAAAAAGTCGTAATTGCCGATCACCATGATCGGGAACGTTGGGAACGTTATTTCGAGCCCCGTTGGCTACACTGCAGTTACTTAAAGCGAACGTTTTAATTACGTACTAGGCATGTCCAAAGGTCGCATCTTCACGTGATGGCGCACATGATTTTTTTTGTTATTTGCCGGTCGATAACGTATTATCTCTCTCTCGTGCTGTTGCGAGGGAGACAGCCTAATTTCGTCACTCTCACGTGATATGCTCTCAACCAATAAAACACTAGAAAAATATGACTTTGACTATTGATATATAATAATTAATATTATTGCAATACCAATTTATAAATAGTCATTTGTATTTGATCATGCAGTACTCATTTCCAACCACCAAACTGACATGAGATCATTTTCAGAAGATGGAAGAAGTGTTAAATGGTAATGTAATTAACCAAAACCCTACCCTAACCCCAACCATCACCCTAACCAAAATAATCAAGAAAATCCAAAAAGAATCAACTTTTTCAATTAACATCAGTTTGGTGGTTGGAAATGTTGGAAAAGGAGTGTGACAGGTTGTGTGATTGTGATTGTATAACAGACATTAGATCAAGGCAGACTTGCCTTCTTTGCTATCTTTGAAAATGATATATAATGAATTTGATACGAACGTCTGCAGTTCTGCTTCCCTAAAATAATGTTCACGAGTCATAGCTAGGAGACTGCACTGAAAAACTAAGTCATTGCTTTAGTTCCAGCAGAACCCCTATGTGAGAGTTTAATAAAAGTTTCATACCCTGGTCAAACAAGAACAATTAGAGTTGCCTAAAAATTGATGAGAGTTAATTATTGACTGGATATTACTGATCAAACAAGCAAAACCTTTCATCAACTCTCATCAGCTCTCACCAACATTTGAACCAGCTCAAGGTTGATGCAGAGAGCTGATGAGTGTGCATAAGAGTGAATGAGAGTGCAGTACGTCAAGTGTGAGCAAGAGTTATAACTCGCATCAACTCTCAACCTTGTTAGGGGGCTTAAATTTTTGTGCTCTTTCAAATATGTAAAGGTCCCACAAGTCATGTAAGCACTTTAACTGCATGGAAAAGACTAACTAAAGCAGTTGCCAAATGCAACATAGAACATGCTTATTATTGCCTTATTTTTAAGACTTCTGTAGGAAGTGCATTGATAATTAATGGCTGTTGCAAAAGCTTCAAAATTGACTAATCACATTTCTATCATCTTTCACAAAGATTGTGCCATATCCAGTAGCTTTGTGGGGAAAGGTCTAGCTATTAAATTGTATCTGCAGCTGTAGACCCAGGGGTGAATGCAGAACTGCTAAAGGTGTTCAGGGTGTTAGCTACAGTAAAAAATTCTGCGTTAAACACGGTTTTCCCAATTACCTTGAGGTCGCAATTTCCCAATTTGGGTCAGCCAAAAAATAGTTATAGAAATTCAATGTTGTTAATACGCCATTAAAAACATGTTTATAACTACATTTGCTCAAAATTACTCCCAAAATGTGGGAAATGCCATTTCAAAGACACAAAAATTTTAAAAATCGAGAGGGGGCAACCGCATGCCCCCAGACCCACGAAGAAATGCCCGACTTCAGGCTAAAATAATTTACCAATTTCAGGTGAACGCGGATTTTTTTTAACACCCTGGTGTTTTTCAGGGGGGAAACCCTTGCAGGAATTCCCATAAATGAAGGAAATGTGGATACTGCACTGGTTTCAACTTTTTTTAAGGGAATGACTTCGTCCAAAAATTTGCCCATCTGTGAAACCTTACAATAAAAATTTAGTCAGTTCACATGCTAGCTGAACTCAAATAATCTCACAATTTATACGAAAAGACTGGCAACCAGAGATTATATTTATAATTCATGAATGTATATTCTTAGGAAAGCACAGTGCCATGCACCCACCTAATAGACACATAATAATGTATTTTCTAGTATTATGGATTTCCAAGAGTGTATAGAAGATTTTGTGAATTCAACAAAAGAGTGACTGACAACAAGCAGATAATTGAGAGAAGGCAGAACATAGCAAAATATTGTATCAGATTGCCAGGTCGAATATATTCATTTTGGTATGTAGTGTGTTTTTTCAATGAATCTAGGATTGCTTCTGACAATAGGGCTGATCAGCAATTTGAGAAAAATGACCCCCTCACCCCCGCCCCCCTCTATACCCTCCTATTATTATTTTACTCTGGGTGTCTAACAATTTCGACAATTTTGTACTTATAAGCAAAAGGTGACCTAGTAATGGGTTAATTTATGGATATTAATACGTCTACTCTCGTTGGTATATGTACCAGGGCTCGAATTTTATCGCGGCAATTGCCGTAGAGGGAGTACAAAATGCCGTGGATCATTGCGGAAACGACGGCAACTTTTTGCCGTATAGTATAATTTTTATACTATTCACTAAATTACCATTGATTAACAATAAAATTAAATTTTTGTTACAGTAATTTGAAAAAATGCCGTGGAAACTGCCAAAATTGCCGTAGACAGCTGTTACGTTCTACAGCAATTTTTAACGCCATTGCCGATTTGCCGTCGATTGATTTCAGGGAAATTCGAGGCCTGATATGTACCATCTGGAATGAATAAATGACTTCTTGGCTGTAGACTAGTTATGGCCGAAGCTTTGCTTTTACCCATGCATTTACGTAAATTATATAGTCTTTAATTATATGGTACTTTCTTTTTTCTAGGACCCTCAAAAGTCGCAAATCATGATCACATTGAAGAAAAATAATTTATTTGGAGTGCTTCCTTTGTACATAATATTTGCGCGACAAAGATTTCTAATAAACATTTTGTGAGAACAAAGTAGGTAACACTAAAGAGACGAAGAGCAGTACTGCATTGGTCTCAAGTAAAAAACAAAATTACAAAACGAAATGAGTTCAGAGAATCGGAAAAGCACGAAAACGGTTTCAGCTTTGTAAAACGGCTTTGGTGCAAAATTTTGCATATGAACTAACGAACATTATACACTTATTGGACGAGGTTGAGCAAAGGCATCGGCAAATAATTGATCTGCTCGCCACTGACAAATCGCGATATTTTGCGATAACCGAGTTCAATAATTGTTTTATCATTTACTGTTTTATCATTTGTGGCCGTCACGAAGTTCAACAAATCTGTACAATAACAATATCTTAAAATTTGACGAGCCATATGTTTAAATGCGCATGCGTAAATCGATATTTTGCAATTGAGAATTGATTTCAAAAGTGCGCATGCTCAGACCATTATTTGCACCAGTTATTTGCAGCTGACGTATTATTCTCACCAGTTACTTGTAGGAAAATTAGCCAATCAACGTTGAGAAAATCAATACGTAAATGATAAAATGATTTACTTTTATTACCGATTGTAATAAATGATTTCAATTCATTTTTCAAGTGTTTTTTTGTGTTGTCCACAATACTTTAATGTGTTGTGCGCAGGGGCGTAACTAGAGGGGTGTGTGGAGGGGTGTAACACCCCCCATTCATCACGCACTCGGCAAAATATGTCTGGTTGACTCGGCAAATTGTTTTCGGATTTATAGGCAAATTGTTTTCGTAGTTTCGCTAAAATTACGGAAAAAGTTAACAAATTACGATACATTAATGGGCAAGTTTGTGAAAAATGTTATGTCCGGAAAAATGTCCGAAAATTTGCGACCATGATGGTCTGTAATCTGTATGCAGTGTCTGTATGCGTGTTTGAAAGCCACGAAAAAAATTGCTGTGAGTGCAGGGCCCCCGTTGGAGGTGTGAAAACCAAACGAAAAAGATTTAATACTGACGATTCAAATAATTTATTGCGAATGTCCTAAAAAAAGTCGTCTGCATGCATGTCGTCAAAATTCATATTGACTCTGTCAAATGAAGATGTGATATGAAAAGTTATAATAATTAGGCATTTACTAAAATGGCATGGTTAAAATCATGATTACAGTGAAAATACAAAAAGTGTCCCACTTCCGCTTCTGTAGTTTGTTGTGATTTACTGTAATTTGTTCTGTTTTTCTGTAGCGATTACCGATTTATCGACAAATACTGCGATAAAACTTAGTTTTTTTCTATTTTTAAATATGGTAAGTTGTAGCAAAGGGAAATAATACATTTTTCGTTAGTTTCATTGCATAAAAGGAACGGAATTTAAATTTTATCGCAGTATTTGCCGATAAATCGGTACTCGCTACAGAAAAACAGAACAAATTACAGTAAATCACAACAAACTACAGAAGCGGAAGTGGGACACTTTTTGTATTTTCACTGTAACAGGCAAAATATATTGTTGATCCTCACCGACAAACAACAATGGTGATTTTCGTCAGTGTTTCTGATTTACAGTACTAGTTAATGTGTCGGTTGCGTGATTTTTTAAAAAAAATTTTGTATTTTTACAAAATTCGCCAAACATAACAGACATAAGACTAATACGTTATAAAATTTACATACAATTCGGGCAGGGACTAACCACAGAGATAATCTCCAATGATGGGGTCCCTGGCCAGAAGACACGTAGTGACCACAATGTATATAAATAATAATAGTAAACTAGGAGTAACCACAGGTTAAAAGTGCGACCGATGAATATTGCATCACACTCCATAACGACATAAAAATTCTCCTTTTCTTAATGATGTGTCACAACAGTATGATAAGTATATACACTGATATATACAAAAAGAATAAAAAGATCAAAAAACAAGAATAGAAAATATAGAATATAAACTACATTTAAACTCCACTCCTTAGCTTGGCGCCATATTGAATTTCGCGGTCGCGCCGGTAAAGGCCTGGGGACTAGGTGCTCTACCGTATCTGAAATAGCCTGATAACAGACCTACGTTTCACCCGCCCTAAAATTCGTCGACGGAAAGGGCGAAACGTAGGTCTGATGAAAATGTTGTCAAAAGCGCCTTCCGCCCACTTTGCATTTTGCGATAATTAACGATGATGATTGACACACATGTAATACCTAAAAATACAATGAAAATTGTCGATTTCCCTTTATTGCAAGTTTGTAAACTAGTAAGAGTCTATAAGTACAGATATTCGAATAAATATTTAAAATATTGGTGCCCGTTGCTTTTATATACTTAAACCTTTGTAAACAAACCGTTACAGCTAGTAATAATACAACATTTTCAACACATTCTATGAATGCGATAAAATCTGCCTACGCAAATTTGGCAATGGCCAATGTGCCATTGTTGAATTGCATCCCAACTCTTACAATTTATACATTTGAAATCGCCATACAATGGTAAAATCTAAATAAAATATCTTGTACGTGCTGCCTATGTTATCAAAATGTAAGTCATGAATGCGCATATATTTGTATCCGAGTTTTATTATTACAAAACTTAGATCGTGTATAAAAAATTTATATATATTGTATTGTTTATTACAACGGAAAGATACAACGCTGAAGAATTTGACACGTACTGCTCTACTCCCCTCTAGTTTTAATTTTAGACGGTAGATACTGATCATAGACTATTTGTGTGATGTTACTCTGAGTGTATATCCACACCGGGCAGGCTTGAAAAATATGCCTGACCACGGCGGGATATTTTTCGATACCACGGCGGGATATTTTTCAAGCCTGCCCGGTGTGGATATACACTCAGAGTAACATCACACAAACATCTTATTCACCTGAGTACATTACACCAACACAGCAGATGATCATAGACTAGTTGTCGTTCGGCATCACAAAATATTTATAATATTACACTGTATGCATATTTATATGCGTTGATTTACCGTTGAAAATATTCTGATCTTTTCAAATCTTTTCATGTTAGCGACCAACCAATCACAACCCATTTCCTTGTGAATTAGCCAATCAGCTTTGTCGCCAATCAGGCGGTCAACTTACATGCACTTTTGACAACATTTTCATCAGACCTACGTTTCGCCCTTCGTCGACCCGCGAATTTTAGGGCGGGCGAAACGTAGGTCTGTTATCAGGCTATATGCTTACCAAGATCCCGCTCGTAATACAAATTCTAAAGAGTGTTTATATGATCCCGCCACTTATCCCGCCTAGACGGGATCTCGGCAACAGATACCGGGATCCCGCCTGAGCGAGATGAAAAATTCCCATATAAACACTTCATCCCGGCTAGGCGGGATGAATTCTATTACGTCATTAGCTATAGTCGTTACGTAGTTGTACGAGAGACAGTACCGCGCATGAGTTAACCAGTTGTACTGTTCATGTGAACCAGTGAGCACCCGCAATTTATCGCTCTGTTGGAACTTGGAATTCATCTTCTCAAGAGGACGCCTATTTTTTCTGGATAAAAAGAGCTAAGTCGTTATCTTTTGTACTTTCTTTATCTTTATATTCGTATTATCTGTAGCATGTCAGACACTGAACAAAATTTAGATGCTGGTGCGGTAGCGCCCTCACCAGACAATGCAATGTTATTCAACATGTTTTCCGAACTACAAAACAGTATGGTAGAAACCACACAATTTTTAAGTGAACTACGCGCTGAACGCAGTAAGGTCAAAGGCAGTCGATTCAGAAGAATCGCAAACGCCAGTCCCAGAGGAGGACACCACGCCAGCTTCAGAGGAAGCAAATACCGATACGCCAGCTTCAGAAGAAGTTCATACGCCAGCTTCAGAGGAAGCTAGTCCATCTGACCAAAGGGTCGTAAATGATGATACATTAAGCATTCTTGGCGGCGATGATTTTGACGATAATGAGGACCTTTTAGATGAAATTGATGAATCGTTACGGCCGTCAGACTCTGTAGGCCCACCGATACATGCAAAAATCGCAAAAATTGTAAACGACAAGTTTTCATCAGATCTCGGACTAGAGAAGCGTAAGGAGATATTTGAAAAATATAAAACACCTGAAAATTGTCCAAAGCTTTTTGTACCAAAGGTTAATGAACCTATTTAGACGAGCCTCAAAGCTTTTTACCGACAGCGTGACTTACGCACAGCAGTCTTACAAGACTCTGTTGTTCGAGTACCAAGCGCACTTTCTGTTACTGTTGACGAGCTACTAAAATGTAGAGAAAACAAGACATTGCCTGATTATCGTACTGTTGCCTCACGTCTTTTTTATTCAATTGCGCTTTTGGGCCATGTTAATACGGAATTATCCTATAAAAGACGGGATTCACTACGCCCATTACTCAGTAACGAATTAAAGCCTGCTTGTCACCGATCGAACAAACCCGAGAAATTTCTTTTTGGTGACGATCTGAGCAAATCAGTCAATGAGGCTAAGTTGCATGGGAAATTCTTGCTGCGTGATTCATTCCCGCGCCAACGGTTTATGCCTTATCCAAACCAAACATTCCGTCCGTTCCGAAGCCAACAACGGAAGAGTCATTTCGGTCAATAAATAATCAGGTAATTGGTTTTCCGACATACTTTACCTCAAAAATCTTGCCAAATTTAAAAAGACTGATTGATTTATTTTGTGGCGGCCAAATTAAATATTTTATTTCACAGTGGGAAGGTTTGACTTCTGACAAAAGTATACTACAGACTGTCAAAGGTGAAGTCATCGAGTTTATCGGACACCCCCCAACATGTTCTATTTATCCAACAAACTCGATTTCAAAAGATCATGAAATTAAAATAGACGAAGAGATTTCAAAACTCTTGGCTAAAAACGTCATTGTCAAAACTTCCCACGAACCAGGCGAGTTCATTTCGCCAATCTTTTCCGTTCCCAAGAAAGATGATAAGGTTCGACTTACAGGGCCGCCGAGAGGGGGGTAGGGAAGGGGGGAGCAAATTGCCCCGAGGCTCTGGGGGCCCCTAGAAATTTAATGTTAGAAATTTAATGGGCCCCAGTCATTTTTTCGGGCGAAATATTTCTGTTTTCGGGCCAAAATAGTTGTGTTTTGGGGGCAATGAACCAAAATTTGGTATGGAAAATTGCGGAAAAGTCCAACGAAAGCAATTATAACGCACTTAAAAAGAATTTATTGTCCGAAAAATTTTTTTCCGGAAAATTTTTTTGCAATAGGGGCCCCTAAAAGATTTTTTGCCCCGGGCCCCCGCCAAGCTCTCGGCGGCCCTGTCGACTTATCTTAAATCTCAAAAAATTTAATGAACATGTCAAATCATACCATTTTAAAATGGATTCCATTAACACCGCCTTATCACTTATGACAAAGCAATGTTGGCTAGCATCCCTCGATCTCAAGGATGCGTATTATACTGTTGGTATACATAAGGACTATATCAAAAGTTCTTAAAATTCTTTTAAAAAGGAAAACTTTTCAAATATACTGTTTATCCAAATGGTTTATCAACATGTCCACGAAACTTTACAAAACTACTTAAACCAGTCTTATGTACCTTACGAAAAAATGGTCATATACTTGTAATATTTATTGATGATATTTTGATCATATCCACCTCTGTCATATAGGGCTGTATTACATCAATTATTGAGGCTGTCAATCTCCTCACTAACTTAGGCTTTGTCCTTCATGTTGAGAAGTCAATGTTTTTCCCTCAACAGAAGATTGTGTTTTTGGGTTTTGAGCTCAATTCCACAACAATGAAAATTAAGCTAACTAGTGAGAAAATCACAAAAATAATGTCTCGTATTTCATGTATACTAAATTCAGACAGGTACACAATTGGGGAGGTAGCCCAAATTATTGGGTTACTTGTTTCCAGTTTCCCAGCCGTTCGATACGAAGAATGTCACTATCGAGCCATTGAGCAAGATAAGATTGAGGCATTAAAAATAGCAAAGGGAAACTTTGATAAATATATGCAATTGTCAACTCGTTCAATTGAAGAACTGAATTGGTGGTTATTGAATTTACCAAACTGTTATAACTTGATCCATCCCACTCCCGTAGATGTCAGTGCTAATTCAGACGCATCTCTCACGGGTTGGGGAGGTGTGCTGGATAGCTGTTCCACGGGAGAGTCTTGGACTGCAGTCGAAGCACAACAACAACATAAATTATTTGGAATTGCTAGCTGCGTTTTTCACTTTGAAAAGTTTTATAAACCACCTAAGAAATAAGCATGTAAAAATCATGATTGATAACACAACGGCAGTGTCGGTAATTGATAATAAAGGCACAAATCACAGTGAGCAATGCAATGCAGTGACACATGAGATTTGGGCCTTATGTGAAAAGCATGGAATTTGGCTCACCGCCGCATCCATTCCCGGTAAACTGAATATTCTTGCCGATAAAGAATCCAGAAACAAAAACCTTGACACTGAATGGATGCTTAATAAAAAATATTTGACTGAAGCTCTATCCAAACTATATGTTTTTCACCTAATATTGATCTGTTTGCCTATCCTATAAACCAGACCCATATGCTAAGCATATCGATGCCTTTACTATTTCCTGGGCATATGAAAAATTTTATTGTTTCCATCCTTTCAGTTGCATTCTGAAGCACTCAGGAAAATAATTCAAGACAAAGCCACGGGCATTCTTGTGGTCCCCGACTGGCCAACACAGAGCTGGTATCCCCTCCTATACTTCAATTTCTAGTGAAGCCTCCACATCGTCTATTGCCCAAAGCCGACCTCTTAGTCTTACCATCAGACCGGGACCACAAACATCCTCTCCACAAGAACTTGAACATTCTGACTTATTTGTCATGTATCAGGAATAAACTGCAAGTGAGGGGTTTCGCCACCGATACAATTGACATTATTCTCAGTTCTTGGCGAGAGGGAACTAAGACGCAATATCAGTCAACTGCAAAGAAATGGTTTGATTTTTGTCGGAAAAACAACTGTGATATAATTTCACCACCATTGCCTCAGGCATTGTCATTTCTGTCCGACTTATTCAAATCTGGTTTGTCGTACAGTTCTATTAATACTGCTAGAAGTGTTCTTTCTTCAATTTTGTCCTGGGAGAGCAATCCTACTCCCTTCGGCCAACTGCCCATCGTTAAACGCTTTATGAAAGGTTTTAAATGAGTCCCGACCGTCTCTGCCAAGGTATTGCTCCACATGGAATGTCAATACTGTCTTCAATTATTTAAGACGTCAGCAAGCACCATCATTATTATCCATGAAAGACCTCAGTCAAAGAGTTGCTTTTCTCTTAGCCCTTCTCAGCGGACAGAGATGCCAAACAATCGGTAAATTATCAATAGACAATATGACAATGGAAGAGACAAAAATCACTTTTTTAATAGCAGATAAATTAAAACATTCTGGGCCTGGTGTTCATCAACAGCCACTAGTTTTTATGGCGTATGTTGCTGATCAAAAATTGTGTATCCTAACATATTTACAGGAATATTTAAAACGAACATCACCCGTTCGTGGTGACAACAAGCAGCCTCTTATCAGTTTCGCCGAAACCTTATACAAACCCATCTCAACGGAAACAATCTCGCACTGGATAAAAAACTTCATGACAACTGCTGGTGTTGATACTACACAATATAAGAGTCCTAGTACTAGAGCAGCATCAACATCTCATTTAGCATCCCAACAATTTGACCTTAAAGATATCTTGAATGCAGCCGGGTGGTCAAAAGAAGAGACTTTCAAACGTTTTTACCATTTCAAAGATAACAATGAATTTAACTTTGGTAGTGCTATTATGAATACACTATCCTAAACAATTGCATGGTCTATTTGTATAATCATTTTATTATGTGATATTTCCTTATACTGTACATTGTGTTTTTTCTTTCTTGCTGTTTATTCTTCGGATATAATATTGGTGCAATGCCAGCTCTAAATTCTCGTACAACTACGTAACGACTATAGCTAATGACGTAATAGAATTGGAAATTAAACGAGACTTACCTGTAAGTCGAAGTTTGATTGTAATTCTATAAGTCATTAGCGAGGAGTGGAGGAGTTGTAGGCCCACACGTGAAATTACACCCAGGCCCGATTATCTCCTCCACTCCAGGCATTGTACCAATATTAATGCTCTAAATACTGGTTAACTCATGCGCGGTACTGTCTCTCCTACAACTCCTCCACTCCTCGCTAATGACTTATAGAATTACAATCAAACTTCGACTTACAGGTAAGTCTCGTTTAATTTCCAATTTTTCCCTTTTGAGCATGCGTAAATGCCTTTATTGCAACAAAAATATGACGTCAAGCACTTAGGGACTGGTCATAATTTATCAGGGGGTGGGGAGGTGTAATTCAAAATTTTAAGGAATGATATTTTGTGACCCTGTTTTGCCATAACCCGGAAAGGTAAAGCCCCCCCCCCCCGGCCCCTCTCTCTTACTTGTGTCAGTAAAAATGTACCTACCTACTACTAGGCATGTAGTAAAACACTGACTACCGGAACACCGGAACACCGCCGGAACCCTAACCCTAACCCCATCCCTAACCCCCAACTCTAACCCTAACCCCAAACCCTAACCGCAAACAAAATGGTGGTGTTCCGGTGTTCCGGTGGTGTTCCGGTGTTCCGGTAGTCAGTATTTTACTACATGCCCCTACTACTAAACCCTGCATTCAATAAATTTTCTAATTGACTTTAAATTTTCTAATTTTCTAGTTGCGCTTTAAATCAAATACTAAAATTTATATTATACCAATACATTATTAGTCATATATAAAACTTTAGTTTTTTCAAACTTTCTAAGTTTAAAGAATCAATTTTTTTCAATGCAACTCAAACAAAATATGAGAAGGCATGTATAAAACAATTAATTGAACTAAAACAGCAGACCCCCTCCCCGCCTTCATAAACTGTCTAATATTTTATGAACCCCTCTTTTTCCTGGCTAAAAAATATGTGACCCCCCACTCTTTCCACCTCCCCACCCCTCCTGCTAAATTATGACCAGTCCCTTAAATGGCTTCATCCCGGCAATGTATTTTGTCCATATAAACACTAGGCGAGTATCCCGTCTAGGCGGGATGAAAAAGTCCCGTCCTGTCTAGGCGGGATCATATAAACAGGTCCTGAATGGGTACTTACCCAATATTCTAAATTTTAGAATGCGGGTAATACCCATGCTAGGTATATACCTGAGCTACTTCAACTGAAAACAAAACCACAAGAATTGGGCAAAAGTGTTACTTATAAATATAATTAACCAGCACTGGTGGTTTAGTGGTTAGGGCACAGGGGTTAGGGGTTTGGGTTGGGGTTGGGGTTGGGGTTGGGGTTGGGGTTAGGATTAGGATTGCTCAGGTATGTACCTAGCACGGGTACTACCCGCATTCTAAAATTTAGAATACTGGGTAAGTACCCATTTAGAAGTAGCGAGACGGTTGCTAAAATAGCCTTCACCATGACACAGATGAGGTAATTACAGATATGAATCTCGCGGCAAATTATGTCACACCGATTAAATAAACTTTAAAATTGTATTAATTCACTATTTTATTAAATTTTGATAATGCAGAGGAATAAAACTATACGTTTTATAGAAAGAAGTATTCATGTTTTTTTTTATGCGAGAGTTATGTTTTGAGGAATTTATATCATTCGCTGTTTTGTTTATATTTATACATGAACATCTGAAATTCCCAGCAAGTGTATTTCACGATTTTAATAAGGAGTAGATAGGGAAAAAAACAAACTTTTGCTAAATAAAATGTTATGTTAGCACTTTTAATAAAAACAAATCCAAAAATAGCCGTCGGTAGCGTAGATTTTTTTAAAAAACAATTTTTCGTCTTTCGAACGGCGTTTTCCTATCACTTTCCTTAGGGAGTGGTCATTATTTATGGGGAGGGGGGGGGTGTTG
>CACRXK020003395.1:0-36529 GCA_902702795.2 Paramuricea clavata | reverse complement strand
ACTGATTTTTGACCTTTTTTCAAAAATGGTAAAAGTGGGTGAAAATGGACGAAAAGTTAAGGCTATAGCCTTACTTTCTGGCCGAATTCCCGCCCTTTTTCAAAAATGGAAAAATGCCTAACAATGGACGAAAAGTTAAGGCTATATTCCTAACTTTTCGTTTTAATTTCCATTGAATTTCAAGGCTCCTCTAGCAGAAAGATGAATTTACGCCAGTCTCAAAATTGTGTTGTTGGAATCTACGGCTATTAGGCTTTCTGCTGATGGCTTATTGGTGGACAAACCAATTTGGTTTTAGCTCCTTCATGTGTAATCGCAAAAGATGCGAAAGTTAATATTATGCTGATTCGAACCTTATGTTCTATTGGATTTCAAGGTCCGTGTAGCAAAGACGTGAATTTGGCACGGTCTGAAAATGGCATTATTGGCATCTACTGTCAAATGGCTTTCTGCTGATGCCTTACTCGTGCATCACTTGACGAATGTAGACATAAAAATTCGATTTTTCTAGCTGCATGTGTAATCGAAAAAGACGCGAAAGTTAATATTATGCTGTTTCGAACCTTATGTTCTATTGAATTTCAAGGTCCGTGTAGCAAAGACGCGAATTTGCCACGGTCTGAAAATTTTATTTTTGGCATCTACTGTCCAATTGCTTTTTGCTGATGCCATACTCGTGCATCACTTGACGAATGTAGACATAAAAATTCGGTTTTTCTACCTGCATGTGTAATCGAAAAGGACGCGAAAGTTAATATTATGCTGTTTCGAACCTTATGTTCTATTGAATTTCAAGGTCCCTGTAGCAAAGACGTGAATTTGCCACGGTCTAAAAATTGTATTTTTGGCATCTACTGTCCAATTGCTTTCTGCTGATGCCTTACTCGTGCATCACTTGACGAATGTAGACATAAAAATTCGGTTTTTCTAGCTGCATGTGTAATCGAAGAAGACGCGAACGTTAATATTATGCCGTTTCGAACCTTATGTTCTATTGAATTTCAAGGTCCGTGTAGCACAGACTTGAATTAGGGCCAGCCTCAAAATTGTATTAATGGAATCAACTGTCCATAGGCTTTCGTTAGACTTACTTTTTGGCCGATTAGCTACCTTTACCAAAAATGGAAAGAAGGGCTGAAAATGGACGAAAAGTTAAGACTATACACTTATTTTTCGGGCAATTTTTGACCTTTTTCAAAAATGGTAAAAGTGGGTGAAAATGGACGAAAATTTAAGGCTATAGCCTTACTTTTTGGCCGAATTTCCGCCCTTTTTCAAAAATGGAAAATGCCTAAAAATGGACGAAAAGTTAAGGCTATATTCCTAACTTTTCGTTTTAATTTCCATTGAATTTCAAGGTCCGTGTAGCAAAGACGTGAATTTGCCACGGTCTAAAAATTGTATTTTTGGCATCTACTGTCCAATTGCTTTCTGCTGATGCCTTACTCGTGCATCACTTGACGAATGTAGACATAAAAATTCGGTTTTTCTAGCTGCATGTGTAATCGAAAAAGACGGGAAAGTTAATATTATGCTGTTTCGAACCTTATGTTCTATTGAATTTCAAGGTCCGTGTAGCAAAGACCTGAATTTTTCACGGTCTGAAAATGGCATTTTTGGCATCTACTGCCCAATGGCTTTATGCTGATGCCTTACTCGTGCATCACTTGACGAATGTAGACATAAAAATTCGGTTTTTCTAGCTGCATGTGTAATCGAAAAGGACGCGAAAGTTATTATTATGCTGTTTCGAACCTTATTTTCTATTGAATTTCAAGGTCCGTGTAGCAAAGACGTGAATTTGTCACGGTCTGAAAATGGCATTTTTGGCATCTACTTTCCAATGGCTTTCTGCTGATGCCTTACTCGTGCATCACTTGACGAATGTAGACATAAATATTCGGTTTTTCTAGCTGCATGTGTAATCTCAAAAGACGCGAAAGTTAATATTATGCTGATTCGAACCTTATGTTCTATTGAATTTCAAGGTCCGTGTAGCACCGACTTGAATTTGGGCCAGCCTCAAAATTGTATTAATGGAATCAACTGTCCATAGGCTTTCGTTAGACTTACTTTTTGGCCGATTATCCACCTTTACCATAAATGGAAATAGTGGCTGAAAATGGACGAAAGGTTAAGACTATACACTTACTTTTGGCCAATTTTCGACAATTTTTCAAAAATGGAAAAAGTGTGTGAAAATGTACGAAAAGTTAAGGCTGTAGCCTTACTTTCTGGCCAATTTTCGACCTTTTTTCATAAAATGGAAAAGTGTGTGAAAATGGTCGATAACTTTTTCTGATCGTCCTTTATCCAAAAATAGAAAAAGTGGACGAAAATGGACGAAAAGTTAAGGCTTACTTTTTGGCCAATTTTTGACCTTTTTCCAAAAATGGAAAAAGTTGGTGAAAATGGACGAAAAGTTAAGGCTATAGTCTTACTTTTTAGGCGAATTCCCGCCCTTTTTCAAAAATAGAAAAGTGCCTAAAATTGGACGAAAAGTTAAGGCTATAGTCCTAACTTTTCGTTTTAATTTCCATTGAATTTCAGGGCCCCTCTAGCAGAAACGTGAATTTACGCCAGTCTGAAAATTGTATTCTTGGAATCTTCGGTTTATAGGCTTTCTGTTGATGCCTTATTGGTGGACAAAAGAATTGGGTTTTACCACCTGCATGTGTAATCGAAAAAGACGCGAAAGTTAATATTATGCTGTTTCGAACCTTATGTTCTATTGAATTTCAAGGTCCGTGTAGCAAAGACGTGAATTTGTCACGGTCTAAAAATTGTATTTTTGGCATCTACTGTCCAATGGCTTTGTGCTGATGCCTTACTCGTGCATCACTTGACGAATGTAGACATAAAAATTCGGTTTTTCTAGCTGCATGTGTAATCGAAAAAGACGCGAAAGTTAATATTATGCCGTTTCGAACCTTATGTTCTATTGAATTTCAAGGTCCGTGTAGCACCGACTTGAATTAGGGCCAGCCTCAAAATTGTATTAATGGAATCAACTGTCCATAGGCTTTCGTTAGACTTACTTTTTGGCCGATTAGCTACCTTTACCAAAAATGGAAAGAAGGGCTGAAAATGGACGAAAAGTTAAGACTATACACTTATTTTTCGGGCAATTTTTGACCTTTTTCAAAAATGGTAAAAGTGGGTGAAAATGGACGAAAAGTTAAGGCTATAGCCTTACTTTTTGGCCGAATTCCCGCCCTTTTTCAAAAATGGAAAATGCCTAAAAATGGACGAAAAGTTAAGGCTATATTCCTAACTTTTCGTTTTAATTTCCATTGAATTTCAAGGTCCGTGTAGCAAAGACGTGAATTTGCCACGGTCTAAAAATTGTATTTTTGGCATCTACTGTCCAATTGCTTTCTGCTGATGCCTTACTCGTGCATCACTTGACGAATGTAGACATAAAAATTCGGTTTTTGTAGCTGCATGTGTAATCGAAAAAGACGCGAAAGTTAATATTATGCCGTTTCGAACCTTATGTTCTATTGAATTTCAAGGTCCGTGTAGCACAGACTTGAATTAGGGCCAGCCTCAAAATTGTATTAATGGAATCAACTGTCCATAGGCTTTCGTTAGACTTACTTTTTGGCCGATTAGCTACCTTTACCAAAAATGGAAAGAAGGGCTGAAAATGGACGAAAAGTTAAGACTATACACTTATTTTTCGGGCAATTTTTGACCTTTTTCAAAAATGGTAAAAGTGGGTGAAAATGGACGAAAATTTAAGGCTATAGCCTTACTTTTTGGCCGAATTTCCGCCCTTTTTCAAAAATGGAAAATGCCTAAAAATGGACGAAAAGTTAAGGCTATATTCCTAACTTTTCGTTTTAATTTCCATTGAATTTCAAGGTCCGTGTAGCAAAGACGTGAATTTGCCACGGTCTAAAAATTGTATTTTTGGCATCTACTGTCCAATTGCATTCTGCTGATGCCTTACTCGTGCATCACTTGACGAATGTCGACATAAAAATTCGGTTTTTCTAGCTGCATGTGTAATCGAAAAAGACGCGAAAGTTAATATTATGCCGTTTCGAACCTTATGTTCTATTGAATTTCAAGGTCCGTGTAGCACAGACTTGAATTAGGGCCAGCCTCAAAATTGTGTTAATGGAATCAACTGTCCATAGGCTTTCGTTAGACTTACTTTTTGGCCGATTAGCTACCTTTACCAAAAATGGAATGAAGGGCTGAAAATGGACGAAAAGTTAAGACAATACACTTACATTTTGGGCAGTTTTTGCCCTTTTTCAAAGATGGAGAAAGTGGGAGAAAATGGACGACAAGTTAAGGCTATAGCCTTTCTTTTTGGCCACTGATTTTTGACCTTTTTTCAAAAATGGTAAAAGTGGGTGAAAATGGACGAAAAGTTAAGGCTATAGCCTTACTTTCTGGCCGAATTCCCGCCCTTTTTCAAAAATGGAAAAATGCCTAACAATGGACGAAAAGTTAAGGCTATATTCCTAACTTTTCGTTTTAATTTCCATTGAATTTCAAGGCTCGCCTAGCAGAAACATGAATTTACGCCAGTCTAAAAATTGTGTTGTTGGAATCTTCGGTTATTAGGCTTTGTGTTGATGGCTTATTGGTGCACAAACCAATTTGGTTTTAGCTCCTACATGTGTAATTGCAAAAGATGCGAAAGTTAATATTATGCTGTTTCGAACCTTATGTTCTATTGAATTTCAAGGTCCGTGTAGCAAAGACGTGAATTGTTCACGGTCTAAAAATGGCATTTTTAACATCTACTGTCCAATGGCTTTCTGCTGATGCCTTACTCGTGCATCACTGGACGAATGTAAACATAAAAATTCGGTTTTTCTAGCTGCATGTGCAATCGAAAAAGACGCGAAAGTTAATATTATGCCGTTTCGAACCTTATGTTCTATTGAATTTCAAGGTCCGTGTAGCAAAGACTTGAATTTGGGCCGGCCTCAAAATTGTATTAATGGAATCAACTGTCCATAGGCTTTGGTTAAACAGATCATGAGTGGAAAGAGTGGCTGAAAATGGACGAAAAGTTAAGACTATACACTTACTTTTTGGCCAATTTTTGACCTTTTTCCAAAAATGGAAAAAGTTGGTGAAAATGGACGAAAAGTTAAGGCTATATATAGTCTTACTTTTTAGGCGTATTCCCGCCCTTTTTCAAAAATAGAAAAGTGCCTAAAATTGGACGAAAAGTTAAGGCTATAGTCCTAACTTTTCGTTTTAATTTCCATTGAATTTCAAGGCCGCTCTAGCAGAAACGTGAATTTACGCCAGTCTGAAAATTGTATTGTTGGAATCTTTGGTTTATAGGCTTTCTGTTGATGCCTTATTGGTGGACTGGAAAAGAATTCGGTTTTACCACCTGCATGTGTAATCGAAAAAGACGCGAAAGTTAATGATGCTGTTTCGAACCTTATGTTCTATTGAATTTCAAGGTCCGTTTAGAAACAGACTTGAGTTGGGGCCAGCCTCAAAATTGTATTAATGGAATCAACAGTCGATAGGCTTTCGATAGGCTTACTTTTTGGCCGATTTTCTTCCTTTCTCAAAAATAGAAAAAGTGGCTGAAAGTAGAGGAAAATTAAGACTATACACTTACCTTTTGGGCAATTTTCGCCCTTTTTCAAAAATGCAGAAAGTGGGTGAAAATGGACGAGAAGTTAAGGCTATAGCCTTACTTTTTGGCCAATTTTCGACCTTTTTTCAAAAATGGAAAAAGTGGGTGAAAATGTACGAAAAGTTAAGGCTATAGCCTTAATTTTTTCCACAATTTTCGTTTTTAAAAAAGTCTAAAATGTAGTTAAAAATACAGGTATTACTAAAACTAAGTGAGTGAGTGCTTTAAAAGCACACAATAACAAAATATATAAAATATATAATAGTCTATAAATTATTACGTCAACATGCATCTACTGATCGAGTCTGAGAGGTAACAATTTAATGTCTTGCAATGAATCAACACAATAAACGTTGCGAGACTGATGTTTAAACAGCAGGAACCTCTTTCAATACCTGCCGTGCTAGACATGTTCAAGCAGAGGAAAAAACTCACTGTGTGTGTTTTGTCATATAACATTGTGCTAAACATTGTATACTTGTCGTCGCCTTGTTTTCAAATTTCTAAAACCCCACGTGAACAAATGACGGCAAACGCGGTTGGCGGATAATGAATGACGGATTAGCGGAAACTAGATCTCAAGGATAGTGCAAAGTTTCAGCCTTTCGGGGCCGCCCAGAGCTTTTTAGGCACCTGGGGAAAATGCAAATTTCGCTCCTGAGAGACTATTTGACAGTATACTTTATTCACAAAATTGTTATTAGGAGTCCCCATTACCCTGGGGGGAAATTCACCAGTTTGCCCCCCCCCCCGAGAGGCCCACATGTACATTACATGGGGGTATGTGTTATAGTAACTACCCATGGAGGTTGGGGTGCACACCACCGCATTTTCCCGAAATTTCTTTCCATCTCTCACAACCTCGTATCCAGTAGTCCCAGTACTACACATTGACCTCCCACAACATTTACACCAAAAAATACGGCTTTGCCGTCTTTTTACATTTTTTATTCTTGAAAAGAAGTATTACATGACAATTCCGTGATAGGTATTTGCCAGGACAATGTAAAACTTGTCGCAGCTCGTCGCAGCCTAGGACTAGTGGATCATGAATAACGGATTAGTGGATCATGAATAACGGATTAGTGGATCATAAATAACGGATTAGTGAGTTATTCAAATTAATGTGGCAAAATCATCGACCATAATGTCCGTGCCGAGCAACCAGTAGACGGCGTTTATATATATATATATATATTGGATATTGGCGTTTTGCTCGGAAAATGGCCGAATATTATATCAAGATCCTAAACTGAAAGGGTAAAATGGAAACTGCCTAATTTTGCAATAGGATGTGTGTTTCTGGGACCGTTACAATTATACATGGTGGGCTTGGCCCGTTATACAAGTGTATTGGGAGTATTGGCATGTTACTAAGTATATTTATTTGTAGAAAGCGATAGATATTTATAGACTTCGAACCCCTTACTCGCCAAAACTAGTTCAAAACAGATCATGAACGCAGAATTGCGTTTCCAAGTCAACAAAAAGATGAAATAGCTACTCTGGTGTATTCCTTCAATTTCACATTTGGGATTGGAAATTGGGATATGGAGAAAAAATGAGGAGGAAAATGGAAATAAGACCTCCGTTCTGCAGACCCTTTTATAATAAACACTGCTATCACCAACACCCCAATATCTGAAATTGTTTGCCAAAAATATGCGGCAACATGTCAACGCATACCACAGCAATCTAAAATAACTTTTCACTAATTTACAATCATGTTGTTCCCATGTGTTCAAATTAATGGTTTTGCCCCTCCCTGGTCAGATCGACCTTTTCATGTTTCGAACATAATCACAAGGAGAGCGTTAAAAGATGGCTCATTCAAATTATATTCACGCCACGGATAAATGGGGGATAAAGAGGCCAATTGCTGTGAAACTATTTGCTCACGTCATTGTTTCCATGGTGACCGCCTCAATAGCAAATACTTTACATTGATGGAAACTTTTAGGACCCACTTGTGTGTTCAGACCAACGGTACGTTTATGTGAATTATGTAATGAAATATTAATGATGCTTAGGAACTGTCATTAATTGTTCAGCTTTTACGACATAATCAAAGTTGGGCAGAACACTTTCGACTGCTTTTCTACAGTCGAATATACCAAATTTAATGTACAAATAAGTGTATAATTACTTGGAAAGAACAACAATAATAACAGCAACAAAAACAACAAATACAAACCAAAACACAAATAATACTAATTAGTATGCCGGATACGAGTGACCTAATTCACAAATTGTTTCAAATTGTCTCGAAAATTTGAATACTAAAGTTGAGAGATTATTAAATAGAATGTGATTATTGTTCTTGGATAAAATGGATATTTGTATACACTGGATAACCTCATGATGCTTTCGACATTATCTCAGCGTGGTAACATATCAGACCCCTTTATTGTGTCGATTCAAGTTCTACAGACAATAGTATAAGCTCTGTCATTAACTAATTTTACACAACAGCTTTCTTATGACCTTTTGACAGCGCGACTCGTTTTGTTGATTTGTTTAGCGCTACCCTGTGTGCATCATTGCTCTCCCGCGCTGTTCGACCAGAGCGCGCGCAGCGAGATACGTACATTATCATACATCGCGCTCATCGCGTGATAAGTGCGCAACATTCTTCACGCGACATGCGACCTCCAACGGTGATGTTTTCCAAACGACGCAGCGTTTTAACAGCGTAAATAAAGTTAACCCCCAAGATTCAATGTTGTCTTTAATTGCTCCCATAATAAGCAAGTAATATTCACGCATGTAGGTCAAGGTTCACTATTACAACGACGATGAAAAAGACACTCGGTGAAGTAAATGCTTGTGCGTTGATGTTTGGATGGGTAATAGTCAGTGGTGCCTGGCTAAATTACTTTGAATTTATAAAAGTAGAAGTAATTAACAATAAAATTATTTGAGTAAGAGTAAAAAATACTGGAGGCAAAACGTACTTAAGTAAAAGTACAAAGTATCCTTAAAATTACTTGAAGTAAAAAGTATTATTGTCTCTAACTGGTAGGGGGAGTTCTCCAATGGATTGACATACAAGACACAAACCGGCACACGTATTATATGCGTGAACCTATAATATACGATATTTCACGGCATGGTCTACACCGTCTACTTTCCAGATCGACCCCGTTGAATATATAAGAAATCCATTAAATAATTAACGCTTATAAGTAAGCCACAAACGAGAGATCCCAGACGCATGTAGAGGTCCTATTACCTATCCCAAAATTAAAATAAATCAGGAATAAATCACGTAAAATTAAACAAAAGTCAGAGACAAAAGTTAGAAAGTAATGAAATACTTCGCCACAAAATGAAAATAGCGAAGTAAAACGTTACTTCTTAAAACGACTTCGTTCCAAGTAAAAGTACTCCAGAAAAACTTTACTTTGTTACAATAACATGCCGACTTCTCAAAAATAGTACTCAAGTACAGTAACGAAGTACATTTACTTCGTTACTTGACACCACTGGTAATAATATGGTTTCGAGTGCAATTTGGAAAACGCTAGACTTGTCACAAGTCGATTTCTCTATTTTGAATTTTTCCTCCTCCCTTCTGTCCCCATCCTAAACCCCTTAATTAATTAAAAAAAGAAGACGGACTTTGCGAAAGTCCGAAGGTCGAGTGCAATTTGAAGTCTTTGAAAAACTCACCAGTGTAAGTTTTTTCCAAATTGCACGGGAAACCGTACCGCTATATACTTATTATAATAATATACATGAAAAAATTATGCAGAAGCAAATTCATGGTCACCGAACACGTGCGAAATCAACCTCGTTCGTTTTGAGAAAGACCCTGGGAACGAGGTTGATGCGAAATATATCATTTACTCACTCATCTGACTGGCACAACAAACTTGACTTCAGGAACAAGTTTTCAAAAGTCAAAACTTTGTTCAAAATGTCTTTTGTTTTGGCGCTTGTCATGTACTTCTTTCTTGGCGTTGTATTGCGATAAAATTGCATTGCTCTTAGCCAATCAGAATTGAGAAATCTTTTCATGTATATTTTTATTTGGGGGGAGGTCCTTGATCGTCAGATTGATATAATATCAAAATATAACCATTAAAATTACGTGTTCTTTTGTCCATATCTTCAAGACGTTTTTATTTACTGTATCGGTTTTTGTTTTATACTACGAAATTTTACATCACAAGCTTATAAGGTTGCATTCTAGTCAAGCGATTTTTAATTTTCTTACACTACGTTTACCGCACGGATAAGTTCAGATCAGGCACGTAGCTATAACTATAGGATTTTAGATTTACCGAGTCGAGACTGTCGAACGCTGAAAGCAGGAGAAACCTCTAGGGCTCAGTAAATGTTTGATTTCCATGACTTAGAAAGGCTACTTTCCTACATTCTGTGGGCAGTTTTGAACGGAAAGTCAATCTCATAAACAGGGACACAATGGATATAATTTTTTTTGTTTATCAAAATCTAGCGGGTTTTTTCTCTTTGAACACGAAGTTTCTTGTTTTAAATTTTTCTCACGAAAATTCCGCTTATACCCAGTCAACGACTCGTTTGATCCACATATACGGGCATGTAGGTTTTCTATAAAGAACTAATTACTTCAACAAATACACATCATAAAATAACTAAATCCTCCATGTCTTTCCATTTATTCAATTACTGCATAAATAATATTTAAATGGATTAAAATTTTTCGCGCTTATACATACGGATAAAAAACGGGATACGCAAATACCTGTCCTATTCATAGACGACAATTTGTTTGTAAAACGATGATATCATCAAGCGAAATTTGACTAATATTCCCTTTTTCGTCAATTAGATTATTTTGTTAGCCGAGAGGGGTTGTCGGCAACGCGAGTGTCGAAAAGGAAACATTGATGTATGAATTGCTCAAACAACATTGTGGTATTAGAACTTACAAGGTCACCTTCCTTGTACGTCAATCAACTGTAGGCGAGCGCATGTCTAAAATTCATTCTCAATCAATGGCAGACATTTTGAATTAATTAATGAATGTACTTCTAATAATAATAATCTTTGGTAGAAATAGACTAATAGAGTTTGACATTTCGAATTAATAGATTAATACTTCTAATGATAATCCGAGGATTGAGGTAGAAGAAGAATCTGTCATTTTAAATATTTAATACATTTTTCTAATAATAATCTATACAGCCATGAGGTATAATTGCAGTTTGATTAATTTCAAAACAACATGTTCCAAACTAATTTTATTCATTCTTAGTTTATTTTCATAATACATACAACCAACTTCACAGACTACGATATATTTTGGAGTGTTTTTAGCCTTTTCTATGAGCTTTAGCTATGCGCTAGAAAGGAAAGCAGTTAGTTTCGAAGACTGTAACGCCATTGTCTTTCAAAGTTATTGTCAAATTAACCAAACCATTACCAATTGCTTGACAATCAACCGCTTACATTTCTTTAGTCTTAAATCGTTCTCAGAAACGTTTTTACAAATATAACAAGACGCTCTGTTGAGCGTTTAGTCGCTGGGGCTATTAAAATAAGGTCTTCTGCGCAGGGCTTCTGCGCTTATTGCTCTCTCTTCTGAGAGCAGTGTATAAGCGCAGAAGCCCTGGGTATGAGGTTGATATCATTTATTGGATTTATCTGGCTTAGGCCAACTTCGAGGACACTGGAAACCAGGCTTAAACAAATTTATTGCAACTCCACATTTTGACCCTTCAACTGATTTTCTCAAAAAATTTAATGCCACCCCCCCCTTCTAGTAAATTATTTATACTCATGGGGTCATGGCCCCACCTTTTGCCTCCCCCTCCCTCTTCCATAAATAAGGACTGGTCCCTAACTGCAGGAAAAATATGTGCACTTCACAGAACATTTATAACAATTCAAAATTTATTACTTTTGCCTCAGGCTGGGTAACCACAACAGAAGTTGCCAAATAGGCCCTTTGAAGGTAGCTTGCGTGTCAGGCTCGATGCTTGAAATAGAGCCTGTTATACCCTGTGAGCAAAGTCCTCTCGTATTTCTACTTGGCACGGCACGGAGAAGCGAGAGAGACTCTTCAGAACTTGTGTATAAATTCATTTGAGCATGCGCAAAGGTTGCTAAGCAACTGCCTATTTCCCAGAAGAAGATTTAATAAGTAGTTTCCGGTTCGGATCAAAACCGGCTATAAAACTGGTATCAAACCTGAAATTACTCATAATTATCCAAGTTTTTGGATTGTTGGCTCCACAAAGAATATACACAAGTTCTGCAGAGTCTCTCTCGTGCTGAGAAGAAATACGAGAGGACTTTGCCCACAGGGTAAGCCTGTTACTGAAGTCAATAAAAAGAGGACAGTGATTGGGATGCACAAAAATAACAACCAATCAAAATGGCGATTGTTAATCACGTATCAGTCAATTCCAGCAGTGCCCATCTCCCCGAGGTATTAGCCATTTCTGGGAAGAAAATGGCTATGTCCACAAGCCATTTGCAATCAAATTAAATATCAGTTTTCCAGCAAATCTACGAAATCCCCCATGATGGAAAATGTCAAAATCCTCACCTCAGGGCTAAAAAATATCGGCAATAGCCCCACCCGCGTTATTAGGAAAAGCTGCAAAGGCCCAGGGGTGGGAACTGCTGGAATTAATTGATACATTAGATTATCAAAGCTAATTTAAAATACGACAATAACGGCCAACTTTTCCACCAATATCTCAAAACTAAATATTCCAATTTTCATCGAATGGCCAGGAATTACATATTAAATAATAATAATAACTGTTATTGACTGCAGCAAAGGCAGTCATTAACATGCCCAAAAGTAGTTAAAGTACAATTACAAGCACGGAATATCATTACATAAACAACAATTTGGCATTACCTTAAAAACAAAGCTACTGTATTTATTTCTGACCAATGGGAATTTTGCGTACGAATCATGTGCATCAATCCTTTTTACTGACCTCAGTAGCAGGCTTTATTTCAGTAGCAGGCTTTATTGTTTTCACCATTGTGTTTATACAATCTTGCAAATTTACTAGTAGGAATTTCCATTGTGTTTGCAGCCCTTACACTTCGTGTTTCATTATGGCATCTTGACCTTGAAAGAGTCTATTACTGTGGCTCCAACATTTTCCCGTTCGGCGTTAGAAACACAATACATTGATCATAAAATGACTGAAATATTACAGATTTAAAAGCCTGACACCTAGCGGCAAAGTTTAAATTTCACACAAGTAGTGATGAATGGTGATCACTGTGGTTGTATTTCGGTCTTGTTAGGCTACACCATGTTCTTTTGACCACCCATCCGTAACAGGATTATCTGCATCAACAGCCGTAAAAAAAGCACCCAAATAAACAGCAGTTTGCAAATATTATTGTTGCGATTTACAAAGGTTGCGGCCCGTTCCAACTTTGTAAAATTGAAAATTGTGAACTTTTGTCCTCTATTTCAAGCTTGTAGCCCTCCAAGTTTACTCACATAAAATGACTTTCGCTTTATAAAGTCTGTTTCATCGGAAAACTTTTAAGGTTCATCGGAAAAATAAAAAAATATGTACAAAATCGATAATACCATTCGCTCGTAGTAAGCGGCCATCTTGAATTCAGCGACGAATAGTAATGACGTAATTTTTATTTCTTATTAATGACGTAATTGTCATTTTGTGGCTAACGATCCAAGATCCGACACAAATGCGTGCCGAAACCTAGAGTCGCTGCAGGCTCTGCCCAGCGACTAATAAATTTTGGAATGGTTTTAGCGGTCTATACTGACGAGTATTGAAAATTAGTTCGTCAGTTTTGAATAGAAGGCTTTCAAAGCCATTGTCAAATTAACTAACATTAACATATTCGACTGCCTTATACGTTATAAAGCGTTTAAAAGTACAGTTAGTTACGAGGTTCCCTATTCATGTCAGAAACTCAGAAATGTTAAATTTTGGAGTGCTTTCTATAGCACCTCATACATGATTTTACAAAGACAGACAGTAAGCTTTTCAAAGTGATGGTCAAATTCCACAACCCATTACTGAGGACATGATATCAACAGGTCGCAATCACATACCATACGTACGAACCAGTCATTATTTATGGCGGGGAGGGGGGGCACTGAAGAGAAATGTTTTTCTTGGTAAAAATTTTGCTGATCCAACACATTAAAAGGTAACAAAATTTTTTTAACCATCTCTAGTTGGCAAAAAGACTTTCATACCATTCAGTTGTCCTTTACCATTTCTGTGAGCTGGATACGGACTGCTTGTGCAATTTCCTGCAGTCTAAAGTTTCATGTTGTCTGCACACGAAGTTTCTTCGGAGACACCACTTGCCTTCTGACAAATCGCCGGAAAACGACAAGGATAGTGACTCTTGATTGATTTACATGATACTGTATTGACACGACTTTTGACACTGCTTTTTAGTCTTCACTGATCAGTTCATTGAGTCATTCATTGGAAATGACAATAAATATTTACTACCCAACCCCCTGAGTTCTTTTGTTTCCCTTTTACTCATTCAAACTGTTTACCAACCCATTTTTCTTCGCGGTTCCAGACTAACTATACGTCGTTACAAATTTAGCCGAAAGCTTGAACCAACCAAAATCGATCAATTAGTCATTCGACAACAAACTGATTGACGGATCAGAAGGCAATTAAAAGCTATAACCAACCTAAAATCTGACCAACTAGGCAACAACATCAACTGAGTTGCGTAAATAAACAAAAAAATGACCATCAATCACGTTCTAAACTTAGTAACTTAGGGAAGATAACTCGGATGAACCTTTCTCTCAAATTTTGGAGAAAAGTCAAACTTTCTCTTGATACTTTTCTGAGGGCGGATTTCATGCATTCAGTGCAAAATGATGCGCAATCGACTTTTTGCGATCGCTTTCTTTTGAAATACAAACAGTCAAGCGAAACAAATGTCATTGGCTGCAGTTGACTGCACACATTTCAAAAGAAAGCGATCGCAAAATATCGACCGTGCGACATACTGAATGGAAATCCGCCTTAAGGATGATTCAGTAACGGAAATACAATGAAGATAACTAAACTATTGACCGAGACTAAAACTAATCAGGAAACTGCATGAAGTGGTTTGAAGATAATGGTCAATGTAATAGCCAGTAATTTGGCAAACAACCATGCAACTATTCAATCAGAACCAACCAAACTAATCCGCCAACATGAGACAGTATACGTACTATCTGTTCAGAAAGACCTCTTCTAGTTGGATGGAAGTTTCTAAGGAACGAAGCTGTTTAATGGTTTTGGCAACCAACCAACCAACTCAATTCAGAACCAACCAGACTACGCCACCAACATGAGACAGTGCGTACTATCTGTTCAGAAAGGTCTCCTCTAGTTGGACGGAGGTTTTTTAAAGAACGAAGCTATTTAATGGTTTTGGCAACCGCAACCAACCATGCAATTCAATCAAAACCAACCAAACTAAGCCACCAACATGAGACAGTATGTATACCATCAATTCAGAAAGACCTCTTCTAGTTGGACGAAGGTTTTCTAAAGAACGAAGCTATTTAATTAATGGTTCTGAACACATAAGCAAATGTTAATGGAGCCAGTAAAATCACTGCTCCAAATGTGTCCTTACTTGCAGCTAAGATGTGTCCTTACCTGCAGCTAAGATGTGTAGTCCTTACTTGCAGCTAAGATGTGTAGTCCTTACTTGAAGCTAAGATGTGTCCTTACTTGCAGCTAAGATGTGTCCTTACTTGCAGCTAAGATATGTGTCCTTACTTGCAGCTAAGATGTGTCCTTACTTGCAGCGAAGATGTGTCCTTACTTGCAGCTAAGATGTGTCCTTACTTGCAGCGAAGAGCCAAGAAGAATTGCGAAGAACAATCAACCTGATCGAGTTGATGGCTTTCTATCTGATCACGCAGCCACTGTGGAAGGGTCAGTTAGAGGGTAATCTTAACGCACCTTGCCAACATTCCCTGTGTGAGGAAATCGAGCACCCCGACTTGCGGTATAGGGTGTTGACTGACTCTTTTCAGATCTCACGACGTGAAATTAAGGCGCTTGCCCTGACCGTTGCTCCACCAAAGCCCATGATTGTCTGTCCAACATTATTATTCCCACCAAAGATTAACGACCAACCAACCACCATGCATAAGCACCGACAGTTGTTCACCATTATCAACAATAACCGTCCTCACTAACGATGATCACGAGGGACAAATCATTGACATTGTTGACGTTTACAAACCAATCATATTAAAATGCTGATTCGTTTCAATATGATTAATACAGATAGAAGATGTAATTCTCTCCATTATCATCTAATTTCCACATTTTTCGTGTATGACGGAATCGCAAAATATACAAAGGTGCTAATGACGCAAACGATGACGGTATACGAAAGTGCGCAAAACAATGGACATCGCACAAAATGATAATTATGGAGGATTAAAAAAGAACAACAACAAGTTTATACAATCTCCTTGGCACTCGTCAGACGCCTTAAAGAGTCCCTGCCAAACACCATCGGAAACTATTAAGCTCTTGAGTTGTGTCGCCTTAGATTGCAACACAACTGTGTCATTTAATAGATTAGTATATATGAATTTCTTGCGTTCGCAAAAACGTTACCAAACTTACACATAGATATAAAGCTGTAATTTAGCATGTAACTAGACCCCTGGCCACCCAAGATTGCAGTGAAAAACAGTTTAGCCGACTGTTGTAAAAATAATCTTGTCTAATTAATTATTTATCACATATCGGGAGAACTAATCGACTTTTCCGGTGTCAAATCCGTTCGACAAGATTACACTAGGGCTGCCAAATCACAGGCCAAGAAAAGTTTGAAGATCATTTTAAAGCGGATGAAATGCAGCTTTATGATGTGGCATTCACGAGTTCAAGACAGACGTGCTATCGACAGGGTTGCTGCACAGCAGCGATGGCATGCAACAGTTACAAAGAGTAACAATATAAATAGCATTCAATAAAGACGAATTAGCCGTTTATCCTTAACAAATATACAAACAAAATACTTGATAGATATCAACGTTAATTTGCTTTTGCTTTTATTACGAGAGTTATTTGTTTCGAAATGAATTGCTAGAACAATAGTTAAATACGGGAAGGAAAAACCACTTAGTATATAGGGCTTTTACACCTACGTAAAAAGATAACCCGACTGTCGCGAAAGCGTATATACTTCATAATACAAGCCAGCGTTGTCTCAGAACTCAGAAGAGTCCCAATGCCTAGGATTTCCTGCACTCTTGAAATGAGAGTGGCCACCCGGAAAAATATTATGTCTTCTGGTCACATGAGAAAAGAGTGCCGAATGTAAATTAGAACGCGGACATTAAAATTGCACACAAACACAAATCAAAACATGCTATTAACACTCATAATGCTCGAGAATTACACGTAAATTTCCTCCACTCAAACGTGGCTGGAAGACAAAAGATTTTAGTCGAGTGTTTCGTTTCATTTTGTATTCGCTTAAAAGGGCTTAATTCACCACAAGTTAGGCGCAAATCGATTGTGGCCGACGCCACGATTCCGTATCATTTGGTTCGTTTACACCACAATGCCGGCTGATGTTTGTATTTCACATTTTAAAACAGTTTTGTGTCAAAATGCAGGTCCTATGAAAATTTTATGAGCCCAGCTGAAGTATACATTTACTGAAGGCAATCGGTGAGTGAAATGCTACTACGGCATGGGAAATTACAGTGCAACACATAAAAGACAGTGTCATTGTAACAATTCTTAAATTGTATGTAGCAATTCAAAAACCGAATATGGGTATCATAAAGGACAGTGGGTTATATAATTTTCAATTCCAGACTTACGCAAATACTATGCTTAATTCTTACATAAAGATGTGAATTGATTAGGACGGCTAGATTGTGTTGATTTGATGAATTCGCGACAGAAGAGATATTAATTTTAGCATTTCTAAAACAATGAGAGAGAACTAGCTTAAAGTTGAAGTCATTAAGGTTACATAAGATAAGATAGTTGTAGTTGAATGTAAAAAAACATCTTGAAGCACTCAACCGTTTGCGCGCAGACAAAGCATTTTGTCTGTGACATAATAACATCCCATGTAATGTTTAATATCTTCTCATGTATTAAAGTAAATAGAATGTTATAGGCCGTGGTTTCATTTGCTCAGCTTCATGGAAAAACAAAGTCAAAACATACACGAACGTACCCAGATAGGAGGAGCGCGCTGGGTCGAAAGCACCCAGATAGGCGGAGAAATGTTGTCAAACAATGTCTATTTTTATGCGCACCCAGACAATAATAAATGTTACTCCAGTTAACAACTCATCGCCTGTCAATCACGTTGTCGCGTTTTCAATAGTCAACTTGTTCGGGGCTTAATTCGATTGCTGCTATTGGCAGAAAACATGTCAAAATGTGTCAGAAATGACCGCGACGTGCTTGTGATTCAACAAGATATCACACTACTCGGTTAAACATCCGTTAAGAGACGATCCACGCCGGCTGGCCGCTGCGCCCTCGTAACGTCTTAGACAGTAATATACACACACAGGCGTCTGTTCAGCGTTGTTTTCGCATAGCAGTGAAGCAGGGGGAGTTACAACCGTCTACACAATCCTAATACAACACAACGGCGGTATTGCGAAGTCTCAAAGAAGAATCTTATAATTGATTTAAAAAGTGTGGTATATTAGTGGGTTCAATAATAACGAGTCTATCCGTGAAACGATACAAGGCTTATACAAATGATGGCTGGCATCACGGCGAGTTTTGGATTTCCGTACGCATCGCAGGTATTTAAATCTCAGTATACTTTATTTTTATACTTCAAATTTCAAGCAGATATGCTATGTGTTGGTCCAGTGTGCGCGAATGCGCGCAATTCTGGGTGAATTGAAGCTATATAATAGGTGTCAAAATTACCCTTATATTATAACACACGCAGCGGTGAATTTTAGACATAGGAAAAATTGACTGTTCAGACGGCACTTCCTTTAGCTGAATGTCTATAGGATATCCCCACTCTGTAAATATAGGTATATAAAAGATGCCATTTTAACAAGGAAGAGATGGCTTAAGATCGCACCAATACTTTAATAGAATAAAAGTAACTTTGCAAAATCACAAACCTTAATAAATTTGAGCGCATTATATTTTGTAAATCAAGCGTTATTAATTACACTTCAAAACTATTCTTATGCGCTAAAATTTTGATAGACTTAAAATGTGATCATTGAGTAAAATATAGACTCAAATCCATGATACGGGAATCAGATCGACACTGTTGACAATACGGTGTTAGATTTTTCTACGAAACAATTATTTGCCACCAATGCGTCTTTTCGCATACCAAATGGCACTAATCGGTAGCCTTTGATTATTTTCAACAGTTTCTTATGCCTGGCCACCATAATTGCTGCGAGAGTGCAACGGGGCCGCTAACTCCTCATTCACCTCACGCTCCGCGAGTTTGTTCGTGTCAATTGGAACAGGTTTTACAAGCTCAACAGAAGATGAACACTGTGCCACTGGGCCTGTTGCCTCGTGCTACACCAAGCTTTCCGGCAGAGCCAAATCTTATATTTGGACCACGAGATTCGAGTGCTGTCGCGTTCTCGCCCTTGGTAAGTGACCGATGAAGCTGAGAACTATATTAGAATTTGATTTGCAGTGACAAATGATATTGCTTGCTGCTATAAAATTTCTATTCTTTCCAAAAATTAGCTTGTCTATAGCACACTGCGACAATTTTACCATATAGAGTATTTAAAGTAGCTAATGCATATACTATATTTCGTAATATTGTTTCCAACTCCAAGCCGAATTCCGATCCTTAGTGAAAAAGGACGTGAAACTGTGTGCATACATGCAACTATTCTATCATATGATATCGGATAATATACTGTATCACTGGGATTTATTAAGGGCCGTTTACAATTGCAATTTTAGGTGCGAGTTTCTTCTAAAGGATTGGAATGAGTGGATGAGACACGAATGTTCAGATGGGGGTACATATACTCAGAATTTTCATGACACGTCTATACTCATTCACATCTGATCTGTCAGAGAAAATCACATCAGAAATCACAAGCAAAATTTGCAAGTGTAAACAGGCCTTGTAACAGAATATACACTGTTATGTGTCTAAATACAAAATGCAACTATTGCTTCGAGTCAAATTCGATACCCTTGGCTTGGCGAAAAATACTCTTAAAAATTTACCATGAAATATAACTATTTATAACAGAATATATATGATTGGATACAAAGCAAACATTCATAAATCGTATTCCGTAAATGCAATAATATTGCTTGGAGTCAAATTTTTATTCTGGTTGAAAAGTCCCCTGACTGTATCAATTTTATTAAACAGTCGATCGTATGTCACAAATTTAGTATTCTTAGCCGTTTATAAAAGAATATAAATGAGTACATATTTAAATAGGCATCAACTAAATTTTGAAACGTTCGAGCCAAATTTCTATTTTTTCAGTCTCATTGTATACGGAAGCCAGTACGATATTTCTGCCAACTACTACACGACAATTCGTGTATGTCGATATCGCCGCACGGCACACATGCATGAAATGTATGTTAGCTATTCATATTAGAATGGAGCGCAAAATAAAGCTAGTAAATTACTGTGAATCTTAAGTTAAATTCAGTAAGCCCTAAACTCTACAATATTGGTTCGACGCAGATTTTTATCTTTCCTTGGTAAAAAATATTTTGTCTACAAGCCGCACAAATTTAATGAAAAAAATTTTTGTATACTATAGTCTATAGACGAATCGTTGTTCATGTGAGTTGTAAAATCGATAATATCTTTGTATACGAATTTAATTCTGAAATACAAGTTCTAAACTATATACGAGTACATTCATCAGCAAAACGTCTATCTTCTGTAAACTGAAATTAAGAACGTTATATAATATGTTAAAGTATCAATTATACAACTTCGAATTGAATAAAGACATTAATATCTATTTTACAATCTTGAGCCAAAAATTATGATGTCTGTACAAAATGCCACCCGTTTTACAACAAAACGCCTTTGTATATCAATGAAAGCCAAAAGACTGGAGCTTTTGTACACACTGAATTAAAAACATGCAAGTTAGATAAGCATCTTGGCACGGTGCTTTGACTTTTGTCAAATTTCTACCATATATTTATATATATTATACAGCTGTTCAACTATGCAGGTTTGGACTAAATAACAATTCATAAACATTTTTGCCTCGAGCCAAATTTCCAGACATTCTTTCTTAAAGTTATCATGTCTACATGTAATATAGTTTAAACATCATAATTTACAACAGAACAGACTTCAGTAATATATTAGATAATTAGAGATAAAAGGTCTATGACATAATTGTGACAAACGTGATGAACTTTAAACTTCGCTAGTCAAAAAGAACTTTAAAAAAAGATATAGTCCACCAAGTTGAAAGGCTTTTGGAAATAAAACCTCGATTAGAGCAGCTAACTTTACTGTGTATATGTATTGTACAAAAATTCCGTCATATTCGAGTTGAACATTACAGCATGAATTTGTGTTAATTTGAGTTAAAAAAAAAGCGACGAGTCTTGACTCTTGCACTGATTCTCAAAGTCTGTATTACATACATGTTGCAGTAAATGTATGTTTGTGTAAAGTGCAATGTCCAACAGAATACCTTCACTAGACAAAGATGTAATTTTATAGCCTACACTTGTAGTTGCACTCCTGTCGAAAATGCGATGCACATTTGTCAACTGATCAGCACGAACTCAGTAGAGATGGTTGCAAGTATACCAGCAAATTTTAATTTACCAAGGACAATTGGGCAAGGTGACGGTGTAAACCTCATTCAAACGAACAATTTTAAGTCAAATTGACAAATAGCATTTGCTTTGCGTCGAACTAAACGTACTGTATGGTGACGCAATTTATTATAAAGTAAGCCTTTTACTCATCTATTTCTCTGACACACTGCAGAAGATTCAGAAGAACACTTGGATACAGCCCAAACGCGCGAGAAGTTATCCGGCCTTGACATGTTTTTCTAATCAAGGGTGGGTTGACTACAAAATTTTTGTAGTTCGCTATAACTACAGCTACTTCAAAAATATGTAGTCAGCTACAACTATTGCTACTTTTGAACAAAGGAAGTTCGCTACTGACTACAGCTACTGCTTAAAAAATGTAGCGAACTATTTCGCTATTTCGCTACACTATATTTTTTTAGTTTTACTATATTTGGAGCATCTACTAACTCAGGCTGTAATGTAATCTATAACAAATCGACTTGCGAGTAGCAACAGCCAACAGTAAACACAAAGCAACATTTTTGTAAGCACTACAGTGTTCAGGAGTGCAACTTGACTATTGAGTACTGATTTTAAGCAAACTGTGTTTCAATATCATGGCTCTCTTCTATCAGGTTGCTAACAATTTTGAAAATTGTAGTTCGCTACAGTAGCGAACTACAACTACTTCGCTACTACCCACCCTTGTTTTTCTTTCACAATTTGTCTTTGCAGTTAGATCTGTTTTGAGAAGAAGAATTTGTCCTTGTTTGAAGAAAATGTTTTTTGTGTATGGCTGTCAATAAAAACTTGAAAGTTGTACATGTACAATCAAACGAACTCATGTCAAACGAAGTTGACATATGCATGGGCATGCAAAATTGGTCACAGCCGTTAATTTCAGATTCTATATGTGTCGTGCACAAATATCTAAATGTCATTGTTTTTAATAGTTATATGTGGTCACTTCTGTGCCCCTGACTATGTGAATTGCTCGTCCAAAACTGCTCAACAGTACATTATCATGTGTACGAACTGCCCATGCAGTATAGCAAAAGTGAATCACACCGAGTCACAAAGTCAGCGAAGTTGCACTAAATATGTACAGCCTCAAGCGCCGTAGCAAGTTGCACCTGTACATGGACTGCAGACTCATGATCCACATGCATGCATACAATCAGAAGTTCACATAAACCCCAAACGGATCTTAATTTCAACAGTCAAGTTCATGTGAAGATCGACGTCTACATACGTTAATTTCGACTGTTTTAATTATGACCGATCCAACGATAAAGTTCATCATGTACACTTGTCGGAAATTTCGACTTTGGACCGAGTTGGATTCACATGCATGAACCAAACGATTTGCATGCATATACCCTTGCATTCCTCATCATAAATACAGTTTTTCGTAAATTATTAGAATGGCTAGAGAGAGCTCAACTATAGTGCTCGATACCATATATAATGCTAGATTTCGCTTAACTCAACTCTCAAGAATGCAGCGAAAAACTCGAGTCAGTTACCTAATCTTTTAAAACTTTTAGTCTATATTAGGTCGACGTTACTCGAAGCATTCCAAAGCACGAAAGAAATCTCTGTTACGACTATATCAGTGTTATGGGTGTTTGGCTCAGCTATAATATATAATTTTGACTTAAATTAAAAAATATATCTCTTACGGAAAATTCACAAATAATTTCACAAACGAAATTGGAGTTTCACATGTGAAAATGTTTATTTCCTAGCTACGTGAAATTTAGAATTTTCACATATGAAATTTGAAGTTCACATATTTTTTAATATGTGAAATTAAAGGATCATAATCATTTGAAGATTCACTGCTTTCACTTGTGAAATTATTTCATATTTGATATGTGGAATTGAAACACTGTAGTCTTTACATGTGAGAAGCAGAAGGCATTTTCACATGTGAGATTATATGTGAAATTCAACGTAATATCTTATAAGCTTTACTAAAACTATTTGGATTCTATTTTGGCTTATCTATATTACGTAATTCATCGTAAGACGTAAAGCGTGTTTTTCAAGGCAAGAGATTTATTTACTGACTTTGTTATAAATTTATGCCTGACCTCATAGTATAAGCACTCTTTGAAATTGAATGTCTACTTAGTATACTATTTACAATTCTATTAAGACGCTATATAGACAGTTTAAACTGTACAGAATTCGTCATTATAATCATGTTTTTCTACTGTCTTTTCTCAAGGGCAAAGCAATATATTTATAGTCGAGGGGGTATAGTTTCGTCAAGTACCCTACGAAAAGGAGCTCTTCTGATTAAGACAGTCCACAAGAGGTCTACTGTAACCCCTAGCTTTGAAGTGTCTCCATGCAAAGACCTTTCTAGAAGCGATTACCATATGTGATTATGTTGTTTTGTTTGACACAGCTGAGACATAATGTCAAAGATATGAATACAGGAGGTCTGAACTCAGCATGGTTTGTAAACCCCGCAAGATACGCTGATCATCAAAATGGCTTCGAACGTGGTTACCTCGCTTGTCATGCGTATGGTGATAGGTAAGTTTGACACTGGGAACTATTCTTGGCCTGAGCCAAGCCAAGCCAAGGTAGCTGTGGTACCCAATACACTGTTTACATTGCCACAAGGCCTGGCTCAGGCCACTGAGCTCTATAGGCCAACGATCGCACTGGGCCCTGAATTTCTGCAGGCCAGGCCAGGCGAGGTCAAAGTTTGTTTATACTACCAAGTTGTAGGCTAAAGAGTAAAGGCTGTAAAGCAAAGCTCATACAGGTCAAGTCTCGCATGGCTTTAAAAATTCTATTGTACAAGAAGGTGATGCTATTGAAATGTTATACAAATTAACTACTCAAACATTTCCCAAGATGGTTTCACAACATCGGTTCCAGGACTTTTCGCGCGGTTTTGTAAGTACATTTTCCCAATGGGCAATGCTCGGAAAAGCCGTTAAAGTATTTAAAAAAACCTGCATTGTTGGAAGTATAAACACTGAAAAAACATTAACCATTAATAATTACGAATATAAAATATTTGGTAATCTCCATTGCATTTTATATGACGTTGCTCTAAAACTCTAGATCAAATAACAAAAGAAATAGCTGTGGCTTTTATCATTATTATTCGTTGACAAAAATGCAGAATTTGGTATACTGGCAATTTAAAAAAAAACTTTTAGGCAGCTGTGCTAATATTCTACAGAAAACCTTTTACAAATTAAAACTACAGCCAAAACAAAGTGAGTTGTAAATACGATCTTTACGTCAAGAAAGATACATCGATAATAGAAAAAAGTTGTTGTTTATCTTGCTTTGGCTTTCTTTAATATGTCAGCTTCATGATAAGACAAAACATATTATCTAAAAAGCAGAACCGCTTCAAAACACAATTAAAACTTAAAATGTTCCAATTAAATTATAAATTGCTGTTTTCAATGATACTATCGTATATATACTTAAATTAAGTAAAGTTGTTTTCATTTGTCGTTTTTTATTACATTTACTTCTCTCTGATGTAAAACGTTGAGCTTATATCAGACTAAATCTAAGACAATGAACTTTAATTTGGCAAAGTTAAAAAAGCCTGGACGAGCTACAGTATATAATGGCGTATAAAGCCAAGACATTTAAGAAATAATCTAATAAATTGGCGGTCTTTTAAATGTTTTAATAAACTAAATTAAGCCTAATAAAGATCTAAACAACGTAACTATATACCATAGGTCTAAAATATGGTAACGAAGGGGTGGACCATTAGAAATCCTGCATGGGGGGGGGGGGGATGAGATATTTTCCTTGCAAGAATTTTTCTATGTTCGGAGCTTTGTCAAACTTTTTTTAACGGTGTAGAAGCTGTGCACGATTTATTTTCCTCTCTAGGACTGTATATTACTTCACGTGATTACTTGTAGTTGCAAGTATAAATACTTGCAGTTGCATGATTTTTCAGTATTCAAATTTCAATCTTTGCGCGCACTGAAGATTTTTTGAAAAGTCTTAATTGCTATACAGACAACAGTGCAGTATATAATATTTATATAAACTGGTTGTCACAGAATTTATAGCCATTATTTTAAACAAGAAAATAATGTTGACAAACCTATAAAAAAATTGGCAACAACTGTATGCAGACCTATCAAGCCTATCAAATGTATGGATGATTATATAGAACCCTCGTTGCTGCACGTCACTGATAATAACAGTATAAGACGGTAAAAGCGAACCCCGTTGTGAATAAATCATGCCAACTCTTATGCCTCGCCAAATCTTGATTGTGTCCGGATGTAAAAAACATAAAATGAGACTGTTCGTCGTCTCCTTTTTAAAGACCCTTAGAGCTGTGCCAGTCTGTGCTTGAATTTTGGCGGAGACGCAAAAATGTTGTTAGTCTAAGAGTAAGATTGCCGCAGTTTAATTATGTTCAACTTATCGAATATTTTAATAAGCGTGTGACGGAAAATAAAAAATAGAGTCAGACAGAGAGCTTTGTTATCGTGAAGAGGAAATATATTGCCAAATGTGAAATGGAATTTCATGATTACGTTTAATATGAGAAGTGCGGCCTAGTCAACTGAATTGTCGTATTTGTTTCATGCGTTGTTCTTAATTACCTTAAACAATGATAAACTGAATATGGCTAGAAATACTTTGTAGCGATTGTAATGCTTTCGGTTTTTAGGCCTGGTTAACCATAGGCATAGTACATAATAAGTTAGATATTACCGTATGAAAGATTTGTGATTCAAAAATGCATGCATATATAGACGAAAGTAAAAGTGTCTGCATATACGACATGCATACTATATGAAGTATAATATAGTCCAAACATATAATCCTCTCTTGACAAATATATGATCAATTCAGAACTCAAAAATCTGTAAAAGCCCGTTTACACTTTCGTTTGCGATTTCTACTGCGATTTTCTTCTTCTGACAAGCTTCTGATGCATGTAAATGAGTTTTGAATGCAGGTCTGAGATTGAGTCTGAGTATATTAACGGCCCTACTCCAAGTTTGTTTCTAAATCAATCTTGAAGAAAAAAGTTTTGACGAAATGTCATTCTGAGGTCGGCGAAATAACTTCTTCCTATGTATATATATATATACCCCCACCTAGCTCATCCACTCGTTCACATCTATTAGAAATACATTGCATCTGAATCGCAGCAAAAGTTGCAAAAACTGCACGGAGTGTAGCAAGGAAATACGTAAGTCATTCTATAATACATAAATTAAAAAGGCCTTTGGGCTTTGTCTAGAAGGGTCGTACTATATAATAATTATACAGCTAATTCAAAGGTTGTCCTTTGCAACCCTTAAACTTTAAACCTCAAACAAAGCTTAATGGGACCACAAGTTTCACTAAGCTTAGTAGTTGAATATTTCAGCTATTTGTGAACGAATTGTTCTCGTAACGAGATATTTACCATGTCTCTAGGAAGTGGGCCCCATATATGATTTCTAAACTGATTAAATGATGCTCCCATTATGCTTTGCACGCTTAGAGTTGAAGGTTTACAGTTTAAATTAAGGTTTGCAAAAGATATACATTCCATAGCTTATCTTAAAAAAAATATAGCAAGTCATATACATGTATGTCTTATGAAATCATATCATACTGAACAGCCATTCATACAGATTGAAATAAAATATTAAACCAGTTTGAACAATGTTCATGTAACCTGCGATCAGGCCCTCATGAGAAACTCCATGCGGACTAAAACGCCTGCGTGTCGAAGTATAGATGTGTGCACCCATTAATCAAGATATATCATTTACAATCCAAATCAATTCCGATCTAATCTCCAAAATCAGAACTTGTGTAAATGTTTTCGTTTTGTTGTTATTTCCTAGTCAGAACAAACATTTTTCCAGTGTTGTGTGAAATATGTTAATCAGTTCTGGACATATACTAAAAATAGCGCAACAGTGCGCTTTTAAAACGCGCAAAGCTGCATGCCTGCACACGAGGGAAAATTTCACCATTGACGTACTATCACCCAGATATTGACAAACGTTTTAAGTGTGCGATACTTGTATTCTTGAAACTACTTGAGTGTTGATTGGCATTTCATGTGATCCAGACAGATGTTATGTTTACAATGTGATGCTGTTATCATCACGACCTAGTCCTTACATTATTAAATTGCGATTGCATAGCAGCAATGTTTTTTCAATTCATGAACAAGCCTTTCCTAGTTGACAGGTTTTGTGTTATTTTGTTCGTCTGAAAGGTTGTACTTTAGTGGATATGCAAAACACGACCAGTTGCCCCGAGTCAAAATAAAGCTATGACATAAAGTCGTTTCCTGACACGACATTGGACACTGCCAGACTTGCCTTAAACATATGTCAACATGATAAAATATTTTGTTAAAATCAAACTTTGTTTGAACTATAGGGAGTTGAGAATGGATGTCTTTGGATTTGCATTAGTATATGGAACATATAGCTACCCTAAATTAGTTTATTACCTTACATATTAGAACTAAAAGCTGCTTTACATTATATCATGCCAAGATTCTTTCATACGTGCTTTTTCAAAAATACATGCACCCTCGCGTTATCATTTCCATGTACTAGGAATAGATTTTGAAAAGTGCATTTCGCGGCGTCTCATGCATATGTAATTTTGATGTGATGATAACAACATATATAATGAACCTTGATAATATCAGACACGCATTGGCTTGTACTACATGGCACCATGACCTATGTATATGTCACTGTCTCATTGAATATGGAATGTAGATGCATGTTGGAACTTGAATTGATATTGTCTTTAAAAAAACGATTCTAGAAAGGTTGGTATGTGACCCATGGCCTTTGAATCAAAATTTGCTTTTTAAAAAAAAGTCGAACAGAAAGTATCTGTTGGCTTGAATAGTTCAATATTTTCAATACAGACTGCCTCACCCTATAAAGGAACTTCCTGCACTCTTTTCCTGGATTGATCTAGTTTACCACCTTCATTAAAATGGCTAGGAAAAATGCTACAGCAACAATCTTTCTTGGTTTGCCAATCTTTGAAAAAAATGACTGGGCAAGTTGCCCGCCTTCTTGAAAATTGGCTGGGGAACAACGTTTCTATATAAACAACGTTTCCTACAGTTAACCTACCTTCCGGAAACATGATTATAGGAATGGTTCCTTGGTTTGCCAGCTCCCTTATGACTAGGAAGCAATGTTCCCATAAGAATCCCCCCCCCTCGCCCAACATAGCTGGGAGACAATGTGAAAACCTTAAATATTCTACCTTACAGATTTTCACCAATCGATCTCAACTCCGGTGCAAGACGCAAAAATGCAACACGAGAGACCACAAGCACTTTAAAAGCCTGGCTTTACGAACATCGTAAGAATCCGTATCCGACAAAAGGCGAAAAAATCATGTTAGCAATTTTGACAAAAATGACATTGACTCAGGTCTCGACCTGGTTCGCGAACGCCAGGAGGCGATTAAAGAAAGAAAACAAAATGACGTGGTCACCTAGGAATAGATGTGGAGAACGTAAGGATAGTGAGGGATATAGTGATGATGATGATGAGGATGACATGGATACGAAGACGGATGACGTCATTAAATCTGAAGAGAAAGACTCCTTCAGAATGACCACGGTTATCAAATCACCCGAAGGTAAAATATACAAAAAACTAAGGGATGTTCCCTACTGGATTTTAGAGATGAGCCGATTAAAACATCGGCTGATTATTGTACGATAATCAACAAAATAGCCGGCCGTAAAATATTAACGTTAAAATAGTCCAAGTTTAAAATTATCATTCTCAAGCTAAATTTATCATCCTGATCTTTTACATCCGAAGTTATTTGGTTTGATTTATGAAACGTCTTCCTCTATAATTTAACCTTTTAAGAAAAGTATTTTGGAGTTCTCTTTCTACTTTTTTTCTTAGCGTCTAAAAACTTGAAAGCAAAATTTAGTGATTAATTGCTATGTACACGACGCAAATGTTGTCTTTTGTGTTGTGGTATTTGAAAGCGTCTTTGGTGCATTGTTACACCAAAGGGATTAAGACATGCCAAGTCGTTTTAATATGAATTTAAAATTGTCGGAGTTAAGCGTATTAAACTACTTAATTGTTTGCCTACACTTGTAACATCCGACACGCGTTAAGAACCTGCAAATAGTCTGCAATGCATATTAGAAAAGTTAGACAAACAATCTGGCCGAAATTGAGCACACGAACAAAGCCCGGGCATCCAACTGTCTTACAACTTCCCACGCCTCGAAATATTCCAATATAAATCGCGCGATAAGCAGGGAAAATATAAACAGGAATCGGAATGTAATTTACTTTGAGGAGATTAAAGGTGACGCGTTACAATGTCCGAGGTGATTTCACAATAGGATTAATTTCGTCGAGTATTAACGCTGTCTGACCCTAGTGTGATTTTTATTTGCTCGCAAAAGATTAATGTTAAGCCGAATTTTTTGAGACAACATTCTTCGAAAATATTTTAATCCCGCCTTGTGAGTTGTTTTAAGTTCTTATACAAAAAAAGTTTTGAAAATATGACCGATTTTATTTTGTTGTCCGGACTTCGTAGGGATGTAAAAATTATGCGGGGATCTGTTTTATTACCTTATATATGTATATATGTGTCTGCATATCTCTGTCTGCAGTCAGAACGATAACTTAAAAAATATCAAACACATTAATACGAAAATTTGAGGGGCTAATGGAGATTGCCCAAGAACAAATTGATTAAATTTTGGTCAAATTTGGATGAAAATCAGATGAGAAATTATCAATGTTTGTCTTGTTTTGCCAGGCTGAATATATAATTAGCCTGTTGTATAATTCGTACATGATACATAATTTAATTCGTCTGGTTTTGAAATTTTCTTTTGTAATTTCAGACACACCCAACGTTCACCATCCCATCGCTGCACCCACCACGAACCAAATTTCAAGTACCACAGAGGCGGACAAACGAAATCGAGACGTGCCGTTCCCAAGTCCTGCCGAGCAGAGAATAATATGGCCTACAGGAAGGTCGCCTGTGGAAACGGAGAACAGCAGAATACAGCATACTTCATCTATCGAAGATTCGCCTGTGAAGAGTTTAAGGAAATGGGTGGACGGTTGTTTTGACAACACAAGAACGAACACAGCGGCAGCACCCGATACACCACCACAAACACCGCCTTGTGAAACTGATAGACTTACAGGTAAACCGAACTTTGTGCTTTTTATCAAACGTGTGAGTACAGTGTAGCATTATACAAAATGCAGATTTCACGGAGTATACAGCAATGGCGGCAAATAGATAGTTTACAGAGTGTGAAAATAATGTTAACAAACTACGCAAGGGGCTTCAGTGCATAGATATCTTATATACACTAGATAGTGCATCTAATTATTCTGCAATTCAAAAATTGAAGCCGTGATTGCAGACTCAGGATATTCCCATGAAATGAGAAGACTCGTATGTTTTCTATTTCTTACACAGGGAACCTAAACATTAAGTTAAATCTATTCCAAATACATTTTCAAACTATTCAAATGATGAAAGTTATTGTTGTTTTTTAAGCGTTTATTAGCAAGTGGGAAACTCCAACATGGCCGCCATCTATTCAAATGGGGGTAACCGCTGGAATATTCTTGGCTTCAATTTTACTAAAAGAGATGCGCTATCTAGTTTATATAAGATATCTATGCTTCAGTGTAGTAAGAAAGACCCTGGGAACGAGGTTGTGTAGTAATGTTGGACAAACGAGGTGCTTCAGTGGCGCAATCGTCAAGGGGCGGCCTTTCACCTCGTTATGAAAAGAGTCTGGCAACACCATTGAACTATAAATAAACTGGAAGGCTAACTCAGGGGGGGAAATTGAAGCCAGTGCATTTTAGTTTTTCTGAGTTATGAGCAGAAATACTCAACACTGAACGTTGGGCTATATATCAAATTGAAGCTCTTGAAAAACGCTATTTGGTGTAGAAATTTCAAGACTTTAGCTAAAAGGGAAATATTGAAAAACTACAAACATAATTACCGATAATTTGCCATTTTGCAGTTGTTTTTGTATTTTTTAAATATTTTTCTTTTCGCTGAAATCTTGAAATTTCCACACCGAATAGCAATTTTCAATAGCTTCATTTTGATATATAGCCGAACGTTTGGGGTCAAGTATTTCTGCTCATAACTCAGAAAAACTATTTTGGCTTCATCAAATCATAGGCCTTCATCATAGCAGTTAGCCTTCCAGTTTATTTATAGTTCAATGGGCAACACTCTACCGAAAGTCATGGGTTTTTTCTCCGGTACTCCGGTTTCCGCCCACAGGCAATGTCAATAGGGTGGGTTGGATTAGACATGAATCATATAAGGTATCAGGTTGAGCTACGTCTTTCACAATTCAGCTTAGCTCTCAGCTGCATGATTAGCACCCCCCACTTATACACTTACAATAGAAACGCCGGTAACGGATGTTCCGCCGGCAGTATATGGAAGTACTATTGTGTTCAAAATGAGCCGGAAGTGAGTAATAACTCAGGGTTTCTAACGCATTATGGTATAAATCTTTTGCTTAACCAACCAACCAATCAATCACCCACCCGAAAAGCAAAATTTAATCATAATACAAAAGTATATGCATTAGAAACAGCCATGCCTGTTGATTTAATAATACTATTTATTATGGATGCTCCACTTACCGAAGTGTTTTTCAGGCAATATATATATTTATGTATATGTTAAACAACATTATGCTTATATTAAAATTATAAAGTATTTAGGGTATACTTAATTGTAGATGGAAAAAGTTCAGCTCAATTAGATAAAATGTTTTAGTTTGGTTTTTAAGAGTTGAAAATTAGTAGATCTGAGTTGTTTAAGATGAATAGGTAACGAGTGAGTGATATATAAATTGTTGTTTTCTCCAATTTGTAAGATAGGCGTGGGAGGAGTAGTTGTTATTCTGGCACGTTTAACACACAATTTGAATTTGGTGTTGGCTCTTCAGACTATAGAGGTAGCGGTACTCTATGGCTCCAGAACTTCTGCAGCCATGGAAATAACAGCATTGCCGTTGTAGTCGGCTCCATTGACATCTTTAAAATATGTGTACGATATTTCGGATAAGACAGTTATCATAGAAAAACAACGTGCCCACAATATCTAAACAAAATATTAGACAGTCTGGGACAATTATAGATAGGAATCACAGGGTGCCCGCCTCAGACTTGGTATGAAAATATCGCTGCATTCATTTAAATTTGACAAGAAATAAAATACCACTGTAATAAATTGACAAGAAATAAATAATATCACTGTAACTCACACTTAGTATGAAAATATCGCTGAATAAAAATATACTTGACAAGTAATACTTTACAACAAGTACCGCAGAGCTTGGAGCGCGGGCGCAGAAGAGGATGACATCATTGGAACTTCATGTAAATTCAAATTTATTTTTTACAGTGATATTTAATATTTCTTGTCAATTTATTGCAGTGATATTTTATTTCTTGTCAAATTTATTAAATGAATACAGAGATATTTTCATACCAAGTCTGAGGAGGGAACCTGTGTAGAAATCTTCAAATTACTCAAAGATCTCTTGGTAAAATAATAAAGAAATTTGCGACAACCACGCAGGTGGAATATGTCTGCTATCAAATCAGCTAAGCAATTAGATATCTCTTCATTTTAGAACGGCTGGCCCAATCAATGGAACAGGAGCTACAGGAAACGCGAAGAAAATCACGGAGTCCGTCTCCTTGTCCGCCAAGCGAAGAAAAAATTTATATCGACAAAACACCAGACAGGTAATGAAAAATGTCGTTTCCATGGCTTTGTCGGTTTTCACGAGTTGAAATTACTTAGCAAATTTGTTCTTGTCAGTATAATGAGAAACTTTTTCTTGGTAAGAATCCTGCGCAAGAACAAAAATCTTACTAAGAGTTTATTTTCTTAAAATAAGCATTTAAGCTAAGAATAATTTGTTATAAAGTTTGAAATAAAATTTAAAAAAACCCCAAGAAATTTCATAAAATCTTAAATATTTTTAAATCACATGTACCCATCCCCGAAATGTTACGGTGCACGTGACAGACTCATTAGAAGTTTTGCCCCCAGACGTAAAGTTTTTACATAGAAGTTAATGTTGTTTTTCTTTTACCAAAAGGTCGCACGAATCACAAAATGATAACACGACAAACAGAGAAATCGACGCCGCGTTAGCACTAACGACATTATTTGGCTCAAGAAGTTAAAACACATCCACAAAACATTGAAGATTAGAAATATCGAGGTGGCTGGTCCATCTTAATAATGGTATAAACCACAGAGAGATTTCAGAAGACTGGGCTCGAATTCAAAGAGTATTTGAACTCCAGATTGGTTTAACCCCCAATACTAAAGATGGATAATCCATCTGAACGAGATATTATGCACAATTTGTTCCAGTAGAACCATTCCCAGTATAAATACCGCGTCAGTTTTATCCGACCGCTTCGATAGCTCGTACCATAGGCATTGGGTGGATATTCCGTCGAGGTTAAGATACCCCGCGGTTCCGGTTTACGCCGGGTACGGGTGATATACATGTACCCGCACCCGTAAACTGGGTACGACTTACAGTTGATTTCACATAACTTCCGTGAATGTTGCGAACTTCGTTCCGAACTTCGTTATGAAGTTCAAAAGTTCATACTGAAATTCACAAGCCGGTTTGTAAACAAAGCCTCTGACTGGCTTATTTTTGTTCAGGGACCAATCAGAGGCTTTGTTTACAAACCGGCTTGTGAATTTCAGTATGAACTTTTGAACTTCACACCGAAGTTCCGAACGAAGTTCGCAACATTCACGGAAAAGTTATGTGAAATCAACTGTAAGAAATCCAAGATATTCCAGGTAAGAAAAAACCCGATCGGAAAATAGTAACTTTTGTGGTCGAAGTTCACAATAGGCATAGATTTGGAAAAAACGGACTAGCATATGTGCATTGATAAACGGAAAACAGCCGTGCCCGTTTGTCCTTTACGTGTGGACCATGGTTACGAATTAGAAATTACGGGTAGACATGCTGATATGAAGAAAAATTAGTAAACAAAATGGCGATACTCGTGGCCGAGTGAACCGGAACCAGGGTTAACTTAAGTAATCTTAACCTCTCTATTTATTGAGCCAATACGCAATCTGATTCACATAAACAATGTATGTGATGCAACTATGATGAGGGGCGGACCATTGGAAAAGTGATGGGGGGAAGGGGGAAGATAAAAAAAAAACAGCGCAGGGGAAACGGAAAGAAAAACAAATTCGTGCACCAAGAAAGTTTGAAAAAAAAAAAAATTCATGCAGAGGCTTTTCAATAGGGAAAATTATAAGTTGAAATTAAAAAAATTCGTGCAAGGGATTATATTTAAAAAAATTATTGACACAAGCAAAAATTTAAAATGTTCGTACATGTTAAAAAGTCCCCCCCCCCCCATCACTTTTCTCATGGTCCGCCACTTAGCAGAAACACAAACTTGTGTAGTAGATTAGAATGGCATCCAAGATGCTGCAGTACATCAGTGAATATGCAAAGATAAAGTTTTAAACTTTACTGAAGAGACAAAAATATGGAAGTGTAGATTATTTCTGAGGCTTTTTTTCCTCAGTAACAACACCGTATTGAAACTGCAATGCGTTGTGGTCTATTCAGGTTTATACTGAAGGTTCCTAAAGTATGATAAAGCAAATACATGAACTAAAATGAATGTGTTTTTGTTAAAAATAATAGATAGGTTTTCAAAATAAGAACAAAAGTTGGGAACTATATAGTGAATGAATGGGCGCAAAAGTTAGAATTTTTAACGCTAAATGTGCAATAAATGCAAATTGATACTCGAGAAATTGATCTGTACTATACGTTTACCAGTGGCGAAGGCAACTAGTCATGACGTCTACGCTAATAAGACTATCCAAACATAACATACGTTTCTAAAGGTTTGAACAATTCGCATTATAAAAAACATGGTGAAATGTCGGTCATAAAAACCCCCAGTTCTTTGCCTATTTAAATCGGCTGCGATAACAGTTAAAAGGTGTTTGACGAAATTCAATTTGTGTCTGCAGAGCAAAGTCTTAAAAAACATGAAATTTTCTAGTGCCCGCAAAAGAGCAGGCGAAGTCGACATATCTTTGTCTTTCAAACTTTGGCTTTTTACCTTGAATAACCACAATGCATCACGGTTCAATATGGCGTCGCTATTGATGAAACAGACACTTGTCTATGCTAGGAGGAAATACAAGTAAAATAAATTGTGGCACGAGTGTCTGATATCTCTCCTCCCTTCCCCCCACTCTAGAATATTATTACAACATATAGTGCTCAAAGCACTCAGACATTATAACAGATGTATTTATGATAATTTTTTACATTGAACAAAACTGCTCGAAGCAAAGCTCAAATTAATAGCAGAAATTCATCTTAATTCTCTAATTATGAAATGTAGAAAGATACTAATATTCTTACTAATAATATTGTGAATAAAATTTACTTAACAAAGACAAAGTTCGAACGAATGGATTATTATATCTGACTTAGTTTTTAAAACAACAGAAACAGTGCTGGTGATTATGATACACCTTAAATTCTCAACTGGCATAAAACAGTGAGCCAGATGGAATAGGGAAATCATCTCTCGAAAAGAAATCCAGAGCCCCATGCAAAATCTCGGCGGTCTCATGCTACAGGGTGGGTATTTACCGCCAGTTTGAGTGGGGGGGGGCAGTATTTAACAATTATTCGCCGAAGGCGAGGTGATTATCGGTGAATAAAAACCCAGCCAAAGTCGAGGTAAAAACCTCGATAATCATCGAGATGAATAATTGTTTTAGTATAATTTGATAGGTTATTATTTGGAAAAACTGAATAAAAAATACACATTTCGTCGTCATTTAATTGACAAAACCGGTTCGGCCGCCATTTCGAAAATCGCTTAGGTGATTATCGCGTTATATTCACCTCAACGGCAACTAATCAGCGTGGAGAATTTTCAATAATCACCTATGTAATTATACCGCTAAAAAGGGGTATAACTCGAAGAAGCCAGCTTGAGATAAAGGCTTCAGGAGCCCTGAAAGGCTGAACCAATTTGGCCTCCTCCTGACGTTGAAG
>CACRXK020003394.1:0-36532 GCA_902702795.2 Paramuricea clavata | reverse complement strand
GTGTATAGATATAAATGTGATCTGTGTGATGCAGATTATGTTGGCTATACTAGTCGGCACTTACATCAGCGCATTGATGAGCACAAGCGATCGGTAATCTGGAAACATATGAGGGAAGATCACGAAGAGGATGCGTCGAGAATTGAAGGTTGCTTTTCAATTCTACGAAAATGCCAAGGAAAGTATGAGTGTCTTCTATACGAAATGCTGTATATTAAGGAACTATCGCCGTCCTTGAACACTCAATCGGACTCAATTCGTTCAAAACTTTATACTTAGTCCTATAATTAATGGGCTTTATGTTTGTTTTGTTTTGTTTAGTATGTTTGTTTGTTGTTGTTTTTTGTGTGCATGTTATATATTTATGAAAGACAGAAATATGTTTAATCTGTTTTATGTTTTCTTTTAAATGTAATTTATGTAATTTATTACGTCATATAAATTTAAATTTTGCATGCTTACGCAATAATTTGCTAACGTGACACGAACGGTTTAATTAAAATCAACGCAATATATGTAATACTATAACTTGAAAATGATGCACGCTGTAGCATCGAAACGTCGTTTAATAAATGTAATATCGCTATCATTTGTTTCAAAATTATTAATAATATTGCTCTACAAAAATAAAATTTGCAGGTAGTACAAGTACAATATATATGCAGCAGTAGCAGTTGAGATAGTGAGGCGATGGTGGCAGTGGTGGCGATGGTGGCGGTGGTAGCAAGCCAATAATATTTGTGATATATAATGGTTGTTTTAATATTAATAATATTGCTCTACAAAAATAAAATTTGCAGGGTAGTACAAGTACAATATATATGCAGCAGTAGCAGTTAAGGTAGTGAGGTGGTGGTGGCGATGGTGGCGGTGGTAGCAAGCCAATAATATTTCTGATATATAATGGTTGTTTTAATATTAATAATATTGCTCTACAAAAATAAAATTTGCAGGATAGTACAAGTACAATATATATGCAGCAGTAGCAGTTGAGGTAGTGAGGCGATGGTGGCAAAGGTGGCGGTAGCAAGCCAATAATATTTGTGATATATTTTAATTTTTTTATTTTTTTTATTAACTTTACAATCAAATGACCGAAGGTAAGGACAACAGGACGTGAGTCCCTAATTAAGTCCCACCAAAAACGTACATTACATAATTACTTATAGGTATTACAAGAATACATATTATATACATAAACATTAGGACATACAACAATTATAATTACATCTATGAACAACAGATTGTATGTAAAGAACGACATTTACTGCATACAGTTTTCCATGTTCTAGGACGGTCTACATCAAAAGTACTATTCAGCTTTCTAGTGTAATATATATATAGTTTAGATTTAAGTATGGCGACTGACGAAGATGATTTGATATCAGACGGTAAATTGTTCCATAAAAATACAATTCTGTTAAAGTATGAGTTTCGGAAGAGGGAGGTTTTGCACAGGTTTGGACGAAAATCACCAGAACTGGAACGAGTGGAGTGGTGAAGAGGTTGGGTTATATACTGATTGATGTCAATTTCGTACATCCCGTATTTACATTTGTAGAGGAATATAATGTCTTTAATTTCATGCCAGTATGAAAGGGGGATTAGATTTAGTTTTTTCAAGCGACCAACGTATGACAAATCATAGTCCTGAAGAATAAACTTTGTTGCTCGGCGTTGAATTCCTTCGAGATGAAGCAGATCAGCAGACGCACTTTGAGGAGCCCAGACTTCGCAGCCGAACGATAAGTGAGAGCGGACCAGAGACAAATACAGAAGGCGGCGAGCATCCACGTCAGTGAGGTGGAAACAATTGCGGCGCAGAAACCAAGCATTCTGTTGGCTTTAGAAACGATATTGATGATGTGTTGGGACCATTTTAAATTGTCGCTCACCAGGATACCCAAATCACTCTGTGTGGAGGAAGACTTTATAAGTTGCTGGTTTAGGAAGTAGTCTTGAGGTGGAACGGAGGTTTTCTTTCGTGAAAATCTGAGGGCAACACACTTCTTCGCATTGAAATTTAAGTCCCACGTCTTAGACCATTGGTGTAGGGAATTTAGGTCATCCTGAAGAAGATCTCTATCTCGAGGTTGGGTTATTTGACGATAGCATTTGCTGTCATCAGCAAACATGGGCACTGTGCTATGATTCGCTGCCTTTGGGAGGTCGTTTGCGTAAATCAAGAACAAAAGTGGGCCGAGTACGCTGCCTTGTGGTACCCCTGATGTTACATTAAGAAACGAGGATGACACACCGTCGACCACTACTCGCTGACGTCTTTCGCTCAAATAGTCGGAGAACCAGTTCAACAATGAACCGGAGATACCATGTTGTTCAAGTTTCAAAAGAAGGTTTCGATGAGAAACAGAATCAAAGGCTTTGGAGAAGTCTAAGTAAACCATGTCAGCTTCCTTTCCCGAGTCTAGGGCTTTACCAACGTCGTGGAAAACACCAAGAAGTTGGGTGACACACGAACGTCTTTTGCGGAAACCATGTTGCAGATTACTCAGTGATGATTCAACAAATTCCGACACGTGCAAATGCACAACTTGCTCGAGAAGTTTCGACACTAGTGACAGCAGGGAAATCGGCCGATAGTTACTGACCTCGTGAACATCACCTTTCTTGGGAACAGGGACAACATTAGCTTCCTTCCATTCCTGGGGAACTTTACCAAGAGTGAGTGATTTGTTGAACAGCGTTGTTAAGGATGGAGCAATATTGTTCGAACACTCTTTCAACAATCTGGTAGATATCTCATCATGACCGGTTGCTTTATCTGTAGAGAGATTTGAAAGTAGACAGCTAGTTTCTTCCGTTGAAACCGAAATGGATTTACGAGTGTCTTCATCACAGATACTAGAACAAACACTAGATGGACTAGGCACAGAAGGATGAAAGGTGGATGCAAAGTACTTGTTGAAAGCATCAGCTTTACTTTCTGAGGTCGTGAACTGATCGTCGTTGTGGGTTAAGGTGTCTGGTAGAGAAGAACCAGTAGTTTTTGCCTTGAAGAATCTCCAGAATTCTTTCGGTTTATTCTTAACTGAGCTTGCCAAAGTTGAAATGTATTCACGCTTCTTTGATCGTATCATGCTTTTTATTTTACGGCGTAACTCGCGAAAGCGATCCCAAAGGGAAGGAGAGTTGGTGGACTTTGCTCTTTTCCTGATCGTTTCTTTCATGTTGAGGGCATGGATAATATCTTTCGTAATGTAGGGAGGCTTATACGAAATTTTCACTTTGGTCTTGGGGATATGAGCGTCAACAGCGGAAAGGAAAAGGTCTTTCCATTTAGTCCATGCAGAGTCAATATCAGCTTCACTTTCCACAAGAGCTAACAACAGAAGACATCTCAGAGTAGCACGGAGGGAATCAAAATCACCATTCTTGTCGTTATAGACCATGCGATTAAGTGGTTTGCTCACTTTTCTAATCAGATTGATGTCTGAAGTGATAGCTTTGTGGTCAGACTTAACACAAGTGGAATCGTCATCTGTCACAGTGATATTGTCAATTAGATACTCGTTCGTTGTCAGCAGTAAATCTAAAATATTTTGACCACAAGTTGGTGAGTTTACGAGTTGAAATAGTCCAGCTTCTTGTAATATGTCAGTAAAACCACGGTCGGTTGTTATGTCCGAAAAGCCTGAACCATCTAACCAATGAATAGAGGGATAATTAAAGTCACCGAGAATGATTATATCTTTGTATAGAGAGACGTCTGCACAGTTGAGAAATCGACTAAATTCTTGAAGAAATTCAGGGCCAGCATTAGGAGGACGATAGCTTACACACACCAAGAAGCTATTAGACAAAGATTTTATAACAATGCCAACAAGTTCCAAAGAAGAGGAGGTGAATTTAAATGGCTCGGTTTTGATCGAATCCTTGACAGCAAGTACAACACCACCACCACGTTTTCTCTCTCTATGCCGTCTTGAGATTTTGTACCCACTTGGTAACAGTTCATGGTTGGAAACAGAACTGTCGAGCCATGTCTCCGTCATGGCAATAACATCAAATTGGTTGGTTGAAACAATGTCGTGGAAACTAGACAACTTATTTAGGCCATCACATAAGGCTAACAATATGCCTAGAAAGTGACTTTCGTTGCACACATCGGGAGGCTAATGATTTCTTTCATAAAGTAGTAGAGTAGCATGCCAAATGAAATAATAAAAAAAAACCCGGTCATAAGTGTGCACAACAACGAGAAATCGACTATATTCTGGTGATGACATCATCTATAGTTCCGAAAGGTAAAAATGTTCGAATTTTGAAAAATGTTTATTGCCATCAGATTCAGGTGCATAATTGGACAAAAAAATTATATTACACTGAAAACGTTCAGTCGTTCGTTAGCGAGATATCACGTTCCAAAGTTTTTAAAAAATGCTGAGTCAGCATTTTTTTCTCCAGTAAAGCTTATATTGACAGACTGTATGCAGGGAAAGGGCTTATTTTGCACTAGTACCTTAAATTGTGCACCACAGTGTGTGAATTAAAGTGGTGATGCAAATCAGAAAACTAAAATGTGACTAAAACATTCAAATTGTTTACCCGTCATCTAAAGCCTTTGGAAAAAACCTGGAAGATGAAATTTGTTGCACATGTCGCCAGACTAACTAATTTCACCATGATCAGACAGTTCTTTTGGAGTAGTTCTGATATTACATGGCCAAATTTTACCAATGCATGCTGCACACAAGCAAACCATTATTACTCAACAGGCACATTACTCAACAGGCAATATCACTGAACATCGAAAATCTGCTATTAATTCCACTCCGTAGAATAACTTCTTTACAAGAAATTCATTTAGTAAAGTTATTCATTCAGCTACAGGCAGCCAAGGGGCCATAAGCCACTTCACAGTGGCTAGCTTTTTCTTAAGCAATATAGAAGCATGATGTCTTATCCTGTCCATACAAATAGTTATTATGGTACTTAACCTCAATGGCAACACGATCTTTTCCACCATTTTTAATAAGATCCTGTAGTTGTCCTTTTTCTTTGTGCCAGCTTCGCGCAATAGACTTGCATCTGAAGTCTCACACGCAACAAAGGTTATTCTTCACGGGTAATAATTTTGGAATAAAGATTATTCAGGTGATTATTTTGCTATGTGATCGCTGTACCATTTACTAGCAACTGTATATTGATTTCATTTAATGATAAATATACCATATAATTACAATGTAAGACATACCATGACAAACAAATCGGATTGTTTCTCGCATATTATGCATGCTGGGGGCAAAACATTTGGTGATCTAGCCCTCATGTCACTATTTTGGGGACCATCATTGTCAAGTGATGAGTGTAAAAGCTTCTTTGGTGGAACAGTCTGCAACTTCACAGCCAATTAAGATTTCACTGCCTCATGTTCTCTTTTCCTCCACTTTTTGCAACTTGTTTTAATCACAAAGTCTTTTATAGCAGTTCTCATGGTAATACCAGTCGAGTTCCCAGTGCCTCCTGACGCCCCCATTTAATTTTTTAAGTGGGGTCTTATTTTTTCAAACTTAAGTTGAGGGTGGGAAAGAAAAAAAAATTTCAAACCATATTCCTTAAAAATAACAAATTTTTCCCTGTGTATGTCTACTATAAAGGGGGTCCGAATTTCACCAATTCCTGCTTTTAGGGGCCACCTGTTGCAAATTTTCTGACTCTATACAACTGAGGCTCAGGCCAATTTTCCCAATGTACTAGCAAAATGTTTATGGTCATTTTTTGTCGGGGGGGGGGGTCATGGTAGCCGCTTCTGGGCACCCAAACACCCTTCGAGTTCCCCACAGCAGTTAGAGCGTGAAGAATGCCTTTCTACATTGGGCTATCTATTTAATATCCACATCCCCCTCCTATCGATAAGGTCAGTACAATTTTAACTCCCAAGAAAAAAAAAATCAAAGTGCTGACAGCCTGACACAAAACCCCTCTGATATTTGTAAATTTTCCCTTACCCCTCAGAACAATAAAAAACATCAAAGTATGGCGACAGGCTTAACCGCACAGAAATGACTTTGGGGTCACCCTTCAGAAAAATTCATGCAAAGAGGACGGGGGGGGGGGTCTGGACATTAAAGATGAGGTACAGTCCGATCTGTGCATGTGCACAAAGGAGCCCTCTTTTTATTATACAAACAGTAAAAGTGTAATTGTTGTGTTTTTGATAATATGTTGTGTCTCTAGAATCATGAAAATATAAATAGTTGTCGAATGAAATTCAATGTTTTGGATACCGACATGTAAACAAAGCCTTTGTTTACATACAGACTGTACCGCACTTTAAACTTAATGTACACCCCGCACCTACGGACGAGTTCAATAAAATGTGAAGCCCTGTAAGGTCCTATAAAGGGGAAACCTCCCCTCAAAAAAACCCCTCAAAGATCAAAGTATGCCGATGCACACAACCCCTCAGAAACAGCTTTTTCAACCCCCCTCAGAAACTCTTGTCTATAGGGGGGGGGGGGTATAATTAAATGGTGACCCCATCTTTGCTAGTAAACAAGTCCGAATTGCGACAGATTTCCGGTCTTTGAGCTTCGCCAATTTCTCACGACAAGCAACAAACGCTTCTCTGTGACCTTTAGAAGTGATTGTGAAACATCCTCAAAATGAATACAACATTTATTCAATTTAAAATATTTGAGTGACGAACTTGTTCAGCTGCCATATTGCTTTTATCCGCGCATGGCAGCTATGTTGCCATGGAAACACACACGATTTCAAGATAGCATAAACGAAACATTGATTGAATATTATCAAAGTTTCAAGTCTATTTGCTACCTATTGTGCACACTAGTGAACAGGGGCTTTGTATTTCATGAACAAGGAGACTAATATGCATTGTGTTATGGCAGAATTTTTTAGCCTCGCGACATGTGCAACAAACTTGAAAGACATAGCAGATATGTGACGGCCTAATTTTCCTTTGTGTTGCGCGAATAGTAAGTAGACTTCTGACGTTTTGGTAAAATATGCTGAAAGGTCGACATAAATTACTGATCCGAGTTGCAGGCCCTGGATTCGTTGCAATATCACCACTCAGTAAATTGTAAAGTAGAAAATGCTTGTTCTTGCGGTTTATCCTGAATTCCATAACATGCACACGTTTTGTTGGCATGTTGAACTTTATTTGTATCACATCACGTGTAGAAATCCAGATACAACATTGTTTGCTTGGCAAAATTGCAAGTTCGGAACTGATACAAACGTTTCCAGGCAGATTTCGTTTGTCTACTTGAACATACGAATTAGTTTTTGATTTAAGAGATAGCCATAGAAGTGCAGATAAAAACAAAAATTGACCAAACAGCGACAGTTTCAAACCAAATTTACCACGAAAAAAATCGCTGCGAGAATGTTCCGATTACGAATTGTTAATTTCAATTTTGTTCCATTTTTTGCATGCGTTTTGCGGTTGAACACCTCACAACTTACGCCAGTTACGCGAGCGTTGTTTTCTGACGAACGGAAGCCCAACTGGCCCAACGGACGAGTGAAAAGCATAAACAAAAATCCAACGAAATAACGAAACATCATATCAACAAAATGCACTCACAAATTTACAACAGCGACAAAAGTTTATCCAATAATCTTGATAATAAACACTTTATACGCCAAATTTCGGAATTTTAAATTTTATGTATATAGCTAATGGCGGGGAGTCCCCTAATTGTGGTGAAACCAGAGATGATATTGAAGATATAAAACCAAAGTCAAAGGTGAGGAATTCGTTCATACAAGACAGAATATTAAATGAAACATCAAACATACAAAAAACACACGAAAACTGCACCACAAAGAACAATAAGTAACCCAAAATGTTACGAAATAACAGACAAACACAATCAATCTTCCAGCGTAGAAACTTGACTTTAAACGACGGAGGCTCCTTTATAAGTACATTAAGATGTTGCCATGACGAACGATGCTAGACGCTATTTATTCAGATAATCCCAACAGTCAAATTTTATAACTCAAATGATTTAAATTGAGTTTAACGTTAAAACACCAAAACTTAAGACAATAACAGGAACAAAACACGTAGTCCACAGAGAAAACTTGAAGCAAATCCAATATGCTGAAAACGAGAAAAAGACGAAGTCAAATTTCACTATTCGTAAGGATATAGGCACTGCAACACGATAAACAACTTCGGTAATGGAATCCAAAATATATGCGACGATTTACAAACAAACAGCACAAAAGATAAATCCACTGAATCACAATAACTTTATGTTTAATTTGAAACTGAATTAGTATCACTCCAACGAGAAATCAAATAGAACAAGATAAAAATTAGTAGACACTGGAGGACTAGATAGACCCTTGACATTTCAGTAGACTATAATAATTATATATAATGGTTGTTTTAATATTAATAATATTATACTCTAAAAAAATAAAATTTGCAGGTAGTACAAGTACAATATATATGCAGCAGTAGCAGTTGAGATAGTGAGGCAGTGGTGGCGATGGTAGCAAGCCAATAATATTTCTGATATATAATGGTTGTTTTAACATTAATAACATTACTCTAAAAAAATAAAATTTGCAGGTAGTACAAGTACAATATATATGCAGCAGTTGAAATAGTGAGGCAGCGGTGGCGATGGTGGCAATGGTAGTATGGTGAAGGCAGGGCCGTTCCTAGCGCTATAATTGGGGTCGGGTGGGGGGTGTATATTCATATATTCGTGTTCTGCCAAGGCCTCGAAATAAGTGCCTGTCACTGACCAGTAAAAATTCACAGTTTGAAAATACAATCGAGAGGAGAAAATATCGTGCAAAAGAGAGCGCTCAAAAAAAAATTCCTGCATGTAAATCTACTGAAGCTTTTCATGTCAGTATTGTATCCACAGGCTTGAAAGATTTTGCATTTTTGAGCAGCTAGGACATTTGTTTAAAAGAACACTGGGTGAACAGTGGACAACATCACAAGGATTCTACCGCCTTTGGAGCCTCTAACATACGATAGCCAGTCGGACACTCCCTGGCAAAATTGTTGCCCTTTATATAATAAACAGAAAAATACATGGGTGCTTGGAAATACCAGATTTATTTCTTGTGTTGAACATGATATCTCACTTGTTTGCTGCGCTCACTCGTGAGATATCATGTTCAACACTCTATCGATTAACCAGACAGGGTGTATAAAAAAAACGCAACCTCGGAATTTCCTAAGAAATCACTTTGCCATTCTTAAGCATAAAAGATTTTAGGCCCCTGGGAATTGAAATCAAATTCTAATAGATCATATTACTGTTGTTTTGCATTAAATAAATTTTGCTTTATGCAACTCGCGTGTGCTGTAATTTTGACAGTTGTGCAATTTTAAATTCCCAGGCGCCTAAAATCTTTTGTCTTTAAGGTAATTCCGCAGTTTTGCATTGCGCACTTTTACTGCGCACATCTTATAACTTATAATTTCATCCATTATACGTACCGTTTAAAAAAAATATCATTTTATGACAATTTTATGTTACTTCAAAACATCTTTGGTTACATTCGTGCAAAGAATTATGTTAAAATCAATGTTTTCAAAAAGGCATACAAAAGTGTAGCTAGGGTTCCCTGTGTCTGTAGTATATTTATTTACTTGTATTTGACATTTTAATGCCACAATTCCGTAAAAAGATCGGTGACCCCCGTTTTTTTAACTGATAATTTATTTCTTTAATGCATTTTACATTTCATATCCGAAATTAAAAGAAAAATCATTTCTAGATCTTGAAAAAAAAGTCCTTTATCAATGCATGTTCTCAAACGGAAAGACATGTAAAGAAATGTGGAAAAGACATTTGTGGATGTACACGTTAGTAGTTTCATTTTGCTCAGAAACACAATATTTTTTCAAAAATAATTACAAGATAGGTTTACTAAAGCAAAATCCGCACCAAAAACGTCAATAAATATCGGGCTGTTGTGATTTTGCTGTTACTCGTAATGAGCGTCAAGATGGTGCCATATTGGGGTAAAGGCAGTGTTGTAACGAGTCACCTATAGGTCAAGTCACGAGTCGAGTCGAGTCACTCAAAGGTTGAGTCACGAGTCGAGTCATTTCAGTTTTTGATCGAGTCGAGTCAGTGGCTTCACTCGAGTCGAGTCGAGTCAGCGGCTTCACTCAAGTCAAGTCGAGTCACTGATTTAAGTCGAGTCGAGTCAATTTCTAGACTTGATTTGAGCTTGACCTAGCTTGCAGTAGGAAATTAGTAATCAAATTTGCGTTTTAAACTAATTACTTTCGTCATTTAATAACAGTATCTGGGCAGCTATAGGCTGTGCCAATATCACAGTTCTAGTCAATATTAAGTACAACCACATCAGATGTCTCATCATGCCTGCTGATCGAGTGTACGTACATACAACTAGCAAAACTTGCAACTGGAGTCAGAATTAACAAAGAATAGACTTTAATTAACAACGCTTTGTAGTTAATTTGAAATTATATAGCCCTTCATAAATACCAAAAATGAAAATAGCCTGTCAGAATTAGTATATAAGTACAAAAAAATTTGAGACTCAATTTTAAAAACTGTGGCACTAGCGTTGTTTCTAAAATCAGAAATGTAATATAGGTATGCCCGTCAGGAATATATTCTATGCAAATCCCATATATTTTCTGATAAAGTTTCGAAGTTCTCATTGTTTACAGGGCTCATTGTTCTTCCCAAGCAATACAATCACAATAATTGTGATGAATTTATTCTGTACAAGTTGTAGCTTAGTTGACTCGAGTCATTTAAGGCAAAATCAGCAAGTCGAGTCCGAGTCGAGTCATTTGGGGCTGTTGACTCGAGTCGAGTCATTTTTCGTATTGGACTCGAGTCGAGTCGCTGAAAATAGCGACTCGAGTTGACTCGAGTCAGAGTCAATGACTCGACTCGTTACAACACTGGGTAAAGGTGATATATTGTGATTCTCATATCTTCTTAATTTTAACGAGTTCGGTGACTCCGACTTTTTTGTGTGATTTTACTTTAAGTATATTATAAACTCCATGCCTGGGAAGTTTCAGCACATTCTCATTTCGGGAACAATTGCTGCGGAATTACCTTAAAACAATGTTGATTTCTCGGGAAATTCCGAGGTTGCGTTTTTTTTATACACCCTGTACTGTATGGCTACGATAAATATTTCAATACAGACAATGGATTGCAATAATTTGCAAAACAGTTATGTCATAGGTGGTTATGTTCTCAGAAGTTTATGTTTTTGTTTGGTTGGTTACGCGTGGGGGGGACGAAACATTTCATCTCCTTTGAGGGGGGGGTATTGAATATTTTCCGATGCTTTGGGGGGGCGGGGAGTGCCAAATCTTATGGTTGAATTTTGGAATACCTTCCACCCCCCCACAGCACACATACTTTATGACCGGGTCCTAGAAAGCACGTTTTCCCATGACATATTTTTTATAGTATTACATTCTTTTGTAAATAAATTATTTTGCTGGTGGTGTTACATGTCGCGTTTTTAAGTTACGTAGCGACATGAACTATGGGTAAGTGGGCTGAGATATCCCAAAATAATATCCCATTTGTGCTGCCTTCTATATTTTCAATATCATTAGTAAAAATGTTATCAATTAATGTGGCAGTGTGTTGTGTGATTCTTGTTGGTCTTAATATAAGTGGGAAAAATGAAGACGTAAACATTTGTTCTAGGAATCTGCTAGTATAAATCACAAGATTCTGATTTCAAGAGATCTGTATTAATTAATAAAATCCCCCATGAGCTGGCCTATCTTATTTTCTTTGTCTATTTTGCCTAGTATCTGATTCATTATATTTTCAAATGAATCAATTTTATTATTTGGCGGTCTGTATATTACCGCTATTAATAGTAATACGTTTCACCAACAGCTGTAATGAGTTTTATGAATATGGATTCAATTGTAGTTTACCGCTACGATTCATGATGATAAATACAGTAAGGAAGTAAGTAAGTTTGCAAAAAGTTCTCATTATTTTAATATTATCATTTAGCTATGTCTCAGCTCAGTTAAACCATTATGTCTAATGGTATGTTTAATTAATGATTTGGTTAACTCCTTCAAAGAGTCAAATTTATTAACTATTATGCTTCTTGTATTTAAGTGTAACATCGAAAAGCTTTCGTTGAGATTCGCCTTGTTGGTAAATTTATTGAAATCATTTGGTAAACTTAATATTCACAGTTGTTTATTATTGTTTTTTTCCATATTTGCGTTGTTTTCAGATTAGGCAATATTATTAAAACGAGTGTCGAAAGGGTTAAATTTCAAATGCTTTAGCCTATCCATATCGTTTTCACTGATATTTTTTGTTTAAAACGGTAAATTCATACTCTAAATTGTCAAGTGTGTGGTAGTATCAGATAAGCAATTTTGACACATGTCAATAGTGTTATTTGTATTGGAGTCAAATGACTTTGCGCAAGCAGACACAGTGTGAAACAATTTTTCACATGTGAGACATTCAATATATTTTTGTGTTTCTTGAATTATTTTGAAGCAGGAATAGCATTTTTTCTCGTGCTTATTTTTACGAGTAGCCATTTAGAAAGTAGTTTTGTCCAATGTTAAATTAGATTTTCAAAACACACCGCAATATACATAACATAGTATTAAGTGAGTATTTGTATTAACATGTATTAGTATTATTAAAAACTTGCTGCTTCCCTGAATTGAAGAAGGCAAGAGCTGCGGGAAAACAATCAAGAATTGTTAAGGATAAATTGATTATTGAAGGCAATAATCATTTTATCCTTAACAATTCTTGATTGTTTTCCCGCAGCTCTTGCCTTCTTCAATTCAGGGAAGCAGCTCTTGCCTTCTCTCTTACGGCCAATTCGATGAGATCGGTCAATCTTGACATGCTTACGTGCGTCTTTGATTTGAATGATTTCTATCCCAGACTGGAAAGTTTGTACCACGCGCCGGAGATCTCCGGTGCGCAATTTCGACCCAATGTTGCCCGCGCACGCGCAATTTGGAGAAATTGTCCAGTGCGCGCAATGTAAATTGTCCCGCGCGCGCAATTTGGAGAAATTGTCCCGCGCGCGCGCAATGTAAAGCAATTTTTGGTGCGCTTGTTTGCGCGCGTGGTCCTGGGCTCGTCGAGAAATATTTGCACGCGCGCGCGTAATGTTTGAAAAAATTAGCAGGCGTGCAATTTTGTCAATCAAAATCGGCGTTAATCGCGTGACGCGTTAATTAAACAAATTTCTGTGTGCGTATTGCTTTGGGCGTCGTTGTAAAACGATGCTGTTAGTAAAGTGCCTTAGCCAGATGTGATGACTGATAAGCAGGTAAATCCTAACAGATTTCCGGCTTTGTCGTTCACTTCTGCCAATGAGCATTAACGATTGGAATCTGGAAACTGGATTGCAATTAGCCACTGTCACGCTGTCACAGTTTTGTTTAAAATCTTGCGTGTGTAAGTAAATTGTGTTCGTTGTAACTTACTCTTCTGGCATTCTGCGGTGAATATCGATTGTTGCTTGTGCGATCTAGTGTTAAGTGTTTTAAGATTTTCAACTCGTTGGTCTTATTTGGATTTTTACAGTTTCGTCATTGTTTGAGAATTGAGGTAAGTTGTATTGTATCAATATATTTAGATAGTAACCTCTTTGTTGTTTTAAGTTAAATAGTTAATCAACGTTGCTTCAGGGTTCAACTTTGCGGCTTGCGCAGTTGCGCCTTTGTCAGTACTCGCTACTCGGTATTGAGTCACTGAAACTAAGTGAATAGTGAATAAATTTAAAAGGCAAAAACCAAAGTCCAAAGATAGTACAAACTTACAAATGACTCTGAAATGAGTATCAAAGCTTAGTTAAATCAAACACTTGAAATTGTCTGTCATGCAACGCAATGCCATTGATTTATATGACTGTAGGCGTGAATGCATGCGTCATAGAGATATCTATGCCATGGGCATTGGGCCATGGCGTCTCGTTGCCTTATTTGCCTCAATGTCTTATTACGAGTATGACTGATTGAAATACAGTAACATCTATTTACAACGTGATTATGATAAATGTTTATAAGATGAGTGCCCGTGTTGTATTCGATATACACTATAGTGTACAACAGGGTGAACAGGCTACAGCTGAAGGCAAGAGATTGATTTACATGATACAGGACGGGGACGGTCCCGGACGGGGTATCACTCTGACACTATCTACTGTAAGTTCTGATAATAAATTACTTTTTTTCTTAGATTAGGAATTCTGATTTTTTAATAACAATGGAGAATTTTGTAGAAGGTCAAATTGTAGTAGAAATTATTCTTTTCACTATGTAACTCTGTCAATTTTCGATACAACCCGCGATTGCCGCGAAAAGAATTCGAATATTTTTTCCAACTGTATGAAATTTGTTGTTTTAAAAAGAACATGCTAACCTTGTGCTACCCGAATAAATATTGTAACAATATATTATATATAGAACCTTTTTCCCGTTTGCGCCTTGCCCATTTAGGGTCATTATTTTATTAGTTTAGGTTTATTGGTGTAAGTTTATTGACCCTAATAAAGATGATTTTGAGTAACCTTGGTTTCAGATTTTGCAAGTAGATTTATTTAAATTTATACTTTGTAGTTGAATCCGATCCTATTTGTGTTTCTTGCAATAAGCCGTGTGGGCACCACTCTTGCAAATCTTGCAAGAAACCTTGCCATGCTATTACCTTGTGTTCTCAGTCTTGCGAAGAAGAAGGCTATGGAGCACAAGTGATTTGCAACAGTTGCAGCGATACAAATTCGACGAAAAAAGGCGGAAAAGCGGGGAAAATAATTGAGGAATCAGGTACACAACTTTTGTATATCCAGTTAATTTTAAGGTGGCTCAATACAGTTTTTTAAAAAAATGGAAAATTCGCGATTTAGATGCGTATTTTTGGACAATCATTACTTGTTGATAAACAAAAAGTACCTTGCTTATATAAAACAACATCTAAATAGTTTCAATTTTTACACAAAAGTTACTGCCGTTGCTATGGCAACAATGACGTTTCAAGATGGCGGATACTTTGGCTTTAAAGTGATTTAACTCGTAAACGACATCGGTGACCCCAAAATTTTATTATAAAAAATTATTTCTCTTAGTATAATAAATTATTTTGACTGTCTAAAAAAATCTGTGGAGCCAAAAAAAAATTATTATGAATTACCTTTACGAAATTTAAAAAAATTTGGCTCTACAGAATTTTTTTTTAATTGTCAAAATAATTGATTATACTAAGAGAAATCATTTTTAAAAATAAAATTTCGGGGTCACTGATATCATTTACGAGTTAAATTACTTTAAAGCCAAAATATCCGCCATCTTGAAACGTCATTGTTGCCATAGCAACGGCAGTTGCATAACTTTTGTGCAAAAATTCAAACTCTTTAGATGTTTAACATAAGTAAGGTACTTTTTGTTTATCAACAAGTAATGATGGTCCAAAAAACTGTATTGAGCCACCTTAATATAAATTGTGGTTGCAAAATAACTATATAATGCATGAACAGCATGATGCTGCGTGCATTTAATGTTAGAGTATAATAGACTCAGCTAAGTTTTTTTACAGCATTTAAGAAATTATTCAACAAGAGGCCGCCTGAATTACCGGCCAAAGCGAAACCAGTGAACCGGGTTAAACATGGTCACGAGAACACGCCTATGCCAATTTGCTTGATTTGCTTTCGCAAAAAGGAAAAAAAGTTTTGGTTGCGTAGATTTAATGCTTCTACTAAGGACGGTCATGCTAAATCCAAAGCGCACCAACACGAAGATATACAATTCGTGAAAGACCAGATCGTGTTGGAACACTCCCCTGCTGCAAAAGAGGCTATGGTGGTCTACCGGCGCACTAATTCAAGGTAACCAATAATTATATAAAAAGCATCCTATTAACAATTGTTTAAAAAAATCTTCTATAAAAGTTTGACTACGTTAATGCGTCGAGACATTTCCTCCTGGTAAACCTGTGATGAGCTTTTTCAAAGTCATTCTTGTCGTTGAATAGCGCGAATACCACATAATTATAACCGCTATACCTTAACAATACTTTTGTAGTGGAAATAGCACGGATGAAACTAAAAGTACATCAATTAAGGATTCCAGTCATTCCACATCTTCTGTTTCATCTGTGGTAACAATCTGTTTGGATGGAGATAAGAATGTAACTGGAAGGTAGGCTACGATTCTTTAGAATATTTCATATTCAGTAAGGCATGTACAGTTCTGTTTCAAAACACTAATGTATGTATGTATTTCCAAATTCTGAACTATGTTGAGAATATATTTATCATATAGAGATGACAATGATAGCAGACAAGTGACGGATGTTCCCTCTTCTGTTGATCCAGCAAGTTCTGGTGATGCCATTACAGAAATTATCATTAATAGGTGGGTGGTCATATGAAACTTATTTTAATTGCTTCTTATCTGAGGAGTCTGCCAAAATCTGGCATAAGTTGAAGTCAATGTAAATGGGACCCTCCGGAGGGCGCTCTTAAGGCAATTTAGCTACGTAGTTCGTGTAAAGTTGATATTTTCTTATTCTGTTTTTTGTTGCTAGTACTAACATAGAACCTGCTATACGTGAAAAAAAAGACAAGGAATTGGATATCAATACATTACCAGATGTTATGTGAGTAATATATAAAGTCAAACTGCATGAAGTTAAAATCTGTATGGATGATCCGGTGAAGTTATATGCATGATGCGGTAAAATTATAAAGGCCATGGTAAACTTTCGATATTTTGAATAACGAAATACTGACGCAGTTTTAACGCCCAGTCTTTACCAATGAACTGCGACGTCGCTGAGTTTAGCTTACATGTAAAACGTCAATATTTTGTTGTCCATTATCTTAGCGATACACCAATTGCAAGTCACCAACCACCCCTTCAGTTTACCAGAAACACTACCTACAGTCTACAGAGTATTTATATTAAATTTGAATCTCATGCTATTACGAAATCAATTTAAATGGCGTAGCAGGTAGGTACATCAATTTATGCAATTATCATCATTTAGGGGCCAGATCAGTACTCAGGAGCTTCAATCTCCAACCACGTCATTTGAACCTGCACGCCTGTATCAAAGTTCAATTGCTAGCTTTCTACCAGAAACGGAAACAAGCACAAATGATCTGGTGGGGTTACCTTTTGATTTGGAGTCACTTGCTGAGAAACTGGCTTCGAAACTTGCGCACAAAATGAATTCAGCAGCAAAATGTAAACATGTGACGGGTACACCAAATCCGCAGGCTCAACCCTCTGCAATAAATGCTGGAAACCTACTTGAACTTTTGGATGAATTCCCACAGTTTGAGATCATTGGGGAGGAGGGCAGTCGCATGTTGAGATGCAGTACTTGTGCGGAATTTTTATCGTCTCCCATAGCTTACTCGTCTTCATTTCGACGACCAACTGGAGCATCATATGGGGCTTTATCCACTGGTCTTCAGCTGTCAGAGGAGCTATATCAACAATTGGTTGCTGGTAAGTGCGATAAGTGGTACCACCGGAAAGAACGTATAGGTGAGCATCTTGTCTCCAAAACCCATACCGCAGCTCTTGAGCATATGAAGTCAGTGGATCAAGGAAACACGAGGAAGGTTACCGTAATAAAAAACCAACTTCGCACTGCTATTGGAATTGTGAAGTCGAAAGCAGCAGCAGTTCAGTACGAAGCCCGTATAGCAGAACTTCAAGCATCAGGGGCAGATGTTGCGATTTCGGCCATTCACGAAAGCTCTTTCCATCAATGCTATCCGCCATCTGTGCCTACATCGATGAAAAGACTACTACCTTCCTTTCCACTCCTTTGCCAAACACAGGAATGCTGCCACATTTTTACGTAACTGCTGATAAATCCACGAATCACAGAGTTACAAACCAGGTTACCTTAGTTTGTCCTATCGTGGATGGCGCACGAAGAGGAATTGTACTGGACGCAGCTCAGGTGTACAGTAATTCTGATGCGACTGGTGGTGCAGGGGATGATCTTGCAAAGGCTATATTTCGTGACCTTGAGAAGCACGTTGGTTTAAAGGACGAACGTCTTTTCCAGATGCAGGGAAAGGTAATGGATGGCCAATACCTCAACGAACCGTTCATAGCTGCTATGAACAAACCCATAATGCGGCAGCTAGAAAACGAGCTTTCTTGCAAGGACAGGTTTTGGTGGCCAGCTCAGTGGGACCCGGCACACTGGCTGGATAAAGTTTTTGCAAAGTTAAAGAAACCTCTTTTGTAGCACGTCTTCTGAAGAGAACAGCACTTTTCCACCAGTTATTTAGTCATGGTAAGATGCACAGTGTAGCACGTGCAACGGCGAAAGATCTTTCTCTTCCTTTCCGAGTGACAAACGCCTACGCCCACCAACATTTTATGAGTTCCAGCTACTTGTCACTTAAGAACCTACAAGAAAGTTTGGAAGTCTACATAGAGACGTTTAAGGATCATGACAACCGCGAAGATTTTGGGTACAAGTTGTGCGGTCAAGATTTTGTTCTTGATTTGATAGGTATTCTCGACCTATTGTGGCCCCTCGTCGTGCTGATGTTGCAGTCTCAGGCCAACTGGTGTCCAGGTTGGAAACTGTGCCGTTACGTCCCGTTGGTGAAAGCCGAGATGAAGAAATTCATTGGCGAGTTGCGCAAAGATGTTCCCGATGCTGCCATCTGTCCCCGATTGCACAAGCGAATCAGTGAAATCAAGCGGTTACGATACGGCAATAGTGAATTAGTTTTAGGTTGGTTCGTGACCGAAGAAGGTGAAGACGGAATGCCAGTTGATTGGGAGGCACGAGAACCGGATGACTGCTTGTCGGATTTGAGGGATCTGGCAGAAGATATTATTGGCGAGCTTCAGCAGCGTTTTGAAAATAGCTATGCAGAACTCAACAAGACCCTTCACAAATGCTTAGATTTTGGAAATCTTTTTACGGCATTGTGTGGAACAAGAGTTGATGGGAAAATACCTGTGGATAACAGGATATTTTCGGAACATGGAGCAGCAGAGTTTCGCCGATGTGTCACATTTGTATCCCAGATGCCGCATGTTCGAAAGCAAAATATGGAGTTGGGAGGTGAGCTTTCTGCAATGGTCTTTTGGCGACTGAAAAAAGTGTTGATCGAAGTTGTCTGGGGGAAAATGTTTCATTCGCATTTTTGGAATTTTTTCAAGAAGATTTCAAGCACGTCACCTGATGGGACAGATATTTTGGAAATCCATAATCTTCCTCAAGAGGTCGTGGTCGAAGAATTCGAAGTATCGGTCCCAAAGAAATTCACATTGTCAGAAGTCTTCCATCTAGAATTAAGCAATGGAGAAACAATGGAAGTTCTTTTTCAGGAGGAAAATGTCATCACAGCATTGTACTGCGATTCCTCATTTTACTCTGTCATTGGCCCAAAGTTTTGCCTTGTTTTTGACATCATGTACGCAAAGACAGGTACTGAAGCCGTTGCAGAATCGTTTTACCGTGTTATAGAGAAGCAAGAAATGGATGGTGGACAGAGTCACGAGGTTCTTGTCAATCGTTCCAAGGTTGATTGGTCTCTTCCACCAGTGATTCAATGTGAACCGGCTCTCACCGAAATGGCGAGACTTTACATAGATGGTGACAAGGCCAGAGGTCTCAAGCGACACCACGTGCCAGTTTACAAGGACAAGAGATCATGGAGAAAAAGTGAAGATGATCTGTCCAAAGTGGTAAGAAGAATTGTAAACGTGCCCGTAAAATTTCCTTTCCTTCTGTAACTTTTCTTTCTCGCTGTGTTGTCTCATCTGCTGCTTTAGTTTAGCTTTTCCCGCAAATTTTTTGAACTTAAAAATGATATAATAGAATTACACATTAAGGGTCGCTCGCATTGTCTCATCTGCTGGACTGCTGCTCTTCCTGCCACCTTTTTGAACTTAAAAATGATATAATTGAACTACACATTAATGAATCGCGTTGTCTCGTCTGCTGGACTCCTGCTCTCCTTGCCACCTTTTTGAACTTAAAAATGATATAATTGAACTACACATTAATCGCGTTGTCTCATCTGCTGGACTGCTGCTCTTCTTGCCCCCTTTTTAAACTTAAAAATGATATAACAACTACACATTAAAGGATCGCGTTGTCTCATCTGCTGGACTGCTGCTCTACTTGCCACCTTTTTGAACTTAAAAATGATATAATTGAACTACACATTAATGGATCGCGTTGTCTCATCTGCTGGACTGCTGCTCTTCTTGCCACCTTTTTAAACTTAAAAATGATATAACAACTACACATTAAAGGATCGCGTTTCTCATGTGCTGGACTGCTGCTCTTCTTGCCACCTTTTTGAACTTAAAAATGATATAATTGAACTACACATTAATGGATCGCGTTGTCTCATCTGCTGGACTGCTGCTCTTCCTGCCACCTTTTTGAACTTAAAAATGATATAATTGAACTACACATTAATGGATCGCGTTGTCTCATCTGCTGGACTGCTGCTCTTCCTGCCACCTTTTTGAACTTAAAAATGATATAATAGAACTACACATTAATTAAAGGATCGCGTTGTCTGATCTGCTGGACTGCTGCTCTTCTTGCCACCTTTTTGAACTTAAAAATGATATAATTGAACTACACATTAATGGATCGCGTTGTCTCATCTGCTGGACTGCTGCTCTTCCTGCCACCTTTTTGAACTTAAAAATGATATAATAGAACTACACATTGATTAAAGGATCGCGTTGTCTCATCTGCTGGACTGCTGCTCTTCCTGCCACCTTTTTGAACTTAAAACTGATATAATTGAACTACACATTAATGAATCGCGTTGTCTCATCTGCTGGACTCCTGCTCTTCCTGCCACCTTTTTGAACTTAAAAATGATATAATTGAACTACACATTAATGGATCGCGTTGTCTCATCTGCTGGACTGCTGCTCTTCTTGCCACCTTTTTGAACTTAAAAATGATATAATTGAACTACACATTAATGGATTGCGTTGTCTCGTCTGCTGGACTCCTGCTCTTCTTGGCACCTTTTTGAACTTACGAATAATATAATAGAACTACACATTTTTGCTGCTGAATTCATTAACTATCAATGGACAATGCGGTTTCGTATATCAAGTGTTTGAAACAGTAAATGAACTATGCGTGGAAATCGAACTGACAAGCTTGAGCTGGGAATTGTTTCTTCTGATGGCTATATTGGCATTTTTCATTTATGTGTGAGTGAGCTGCCTCTTGAACTCATTTGTCTTCTGAACTTTCATAGGAAGAAAAGATGAGTTTGAAAGGTACTTTTCTCAAAAACCAAATATGTGCTACTTACAGCTATGTACTTGTACATGATGGAAGGATGGATACGCCGACACGGTAGGTGGACTATGATTGCTGAAGAAGTAAACGTTGGTAAGTACAGTATAGATTCAATTACACATGCTTATAAATACCGATATTAATGTATTTACTTAGTAATTTATTGTAGTATTTACGTAGTAATTTATTGTTTAATAGATAATGTTGGAACAAAAAGGTACTAATAAGAAATCGCATCGGGCGGGGGCCTGGAGGCGAATTGACCACGCCCTAGTTGACCACGCCCTAGTTGCCCGCGCAAATTTCGCCATCTGGCCGCGCAAAAAAACGGGCAAATTTCGATCTCCGCCGCGCATTTTACAAACTTTCCAGTCTGGTTTCTATCTTTTGCTCTAAGAGATCATGTATAATTTCTGTTGTATTCAGTATTCTCGTGTTCGGGTATGTTGAAGAACAACAGGTTGTTGCGCATAGACCTCGCTTGTAAGTCTATTATCTTGTTGTGCATAGACTGTATATTAGCATTATCGCATGTCAATAACAATATAATTTTGTTTTGGAAAGTGATTTTGTATAGATTTTGATATTGTATCGATTTAACTCATAAAATATGCTTCGCAAGTCAACTGTTATATTTATATCATGATTATATCGCGGATATTATATATTTAACTCATGAATTTATTCATCGTACCTTGAAACTACACACTTGACTTGTTAGTAATACTGATATCATGTGTCAATACAATAGCAATATAATTTCGTTTTGGGAAGTGATTTTGTATCGATTTAATTGATATTGTATCGATTTAACTCATAAAATATTCTTCGCAACTCAATTGTTATATTTACAAACAGGCAATTGACGCGGATATTATATATTTAACTCATGAATTTATTCATCGCACTCGATCTTTCTCCAGTCTCGAAGCGAGATTCAAACGGAAGTAAGAAAGGCCTCTAAAGTGATTCTGTGATTCATCGACCACCACGACCACCAATTAACATGCTGTAGCCAATGGCGTTAGACCTTGCAAACGGTGCGACCTAACAGCAAACTGCAAAGTTATTCATTGAACTGTTTTTATATACAACCAAAAGAACTACTGAAACAATGCCATGGGCAGAATTTTAGGAGAAATATTTTATACAATCACATTCATAAATATGAACTGATCATGAAATACAGTAAATGCAAAGTTAAAGGAAAATATTGTAGTAAACATACCATGCTTGTCTGACCAACATTAAATTTAGTAGAAACAATCTGTAGTGACGAGGCTTCTTGGATCTCGTTTTAATATCGTAATACATGATAAAAAATTTTAAAATGTTAATACATGTCCCGCCATATTGCATTTGCAGAAATCAAATTTATTCTGACTGATTTGTAGACTGCGTAGACTCCCCCCCCTGACCACTTTTATTATGTTTGGTCTGGGCTTTGTTTTTTATCTTTAAATTAACATTGCCAGTTAATATGCTATAACTAGCTGTACCACTGTCTAACTACCATATTAATTTTCACAGTACATAGAATTTATAAGTGTTTATACCTTATGTAGTTCATAATATTAATGTTATTTTCATTAATTAATTAAACTGATGAAACCTTATGTGCTAAGTGTACTATGTCGGAGTCTATCTCCAACATCTGTGTTCTCCTTAATCTACTTGGCATATTATTTTGTCTTTGTCCATTAAGTTCAGCATATGATCTTATATGCTTGTCCTGCTCCATTCCGTACAATTCTCTTTCTGGTTGAACATAACACTTCCTCTTGAACATGATGGGAAAGTTCAGATGTTATTTCATCCTCTTCACTTTCATTTTCACTGTTATCATCACTGTTATCCAGTTGCAAGCCTTGCAAATATGCAGCCCTGTGTTCATCTGATGTCTGATCTAGGCCACAAACAAAATCTTCTAAAAGTTTGTACGTAGCAGCACCATTCTGCCATCCAGCATTGAGCTGCTTGACTGGTATTACTTTTAGGCTTGCCACAGGTCTTGATTAGGCTTCCATAGTATGTTTTGGCATTTCCTTTGCAACTTGAATGCACAGCCTTCTTCTGGTTGTTGTGATCTGGGCAATGTTTCGAGCCAAAATCCTGAAACATGGCAACCACTAGCTGTTTTAGCAGATGGAAGAGCCTTGTTAACTTGAAGTAGCCACCACTTGTCCCCACTTTGAATGCCATCTTCTACTCCAGGGTTAACAGCTACAATGTCCCCAGGAATGTATTCTCCATTTCTGCCAATTTCTGGATTTTGTATTTCCTCTATTGTGGCTGCTTTTGTTTAGCTCGTTCATCAACTGTTGGAAACTTGGAAAGTATCTTTCATTGCTATCACATTCTTGAAACAGTGTGGCATCTAATTGATCAACTACACAGGGTGCTAAACCACACTTTGCTCTGTATAGATCTCTGACATTCTGTGTTGGTATTGCTTTTGTGAGGATGTTCATGGTCCTTGCTTTCTTCAAATCTTCCTTGAGCCTTTTCTTCTTCTGTCAGGAGCAGTTCCTTTGGTTGAAGGATCTTTTTTATCTCCCTATATTCTTTAATGACAGAAATTCAAGGAAAGTGAAGTCTTGTGACTTGCTTGGTATGCCTGGAAGGTGTTTGTGTGGTATGAGTGCGGGCATTCACAAATCTTTTTTTATCATTTCTTCCTCCTCAACGCCTTTTGTCCGACTGTATTGCTGCATAGTTGGATGCCTATATTGCCCACTTTGCTTATGTTTAGCAAAGCCATGCTCCTTTTGTGACTCATTAGCAAAAGCATACATGTTCAACTTTGCTATATTGATACCTAGTTCTTCAAATGCAAGGGAATGGCTTTTCAATGAAGTAATGGTTTGTGCAAAGCCTTCCAGTGTTTTTGAGTAGATAGAGCCATCTGTTCCATCCAAACCTGTTCTGTTGAGGTGAGCTTTTCTTTTGTTCATTATGCTCTGCATTAGGCTGCTAGTCGACTTTTCAATAATAACCTGTGCAGGTGTAGCATGCAATTTTCTTCTCTTGTTCTGCTCTTTCTTCGGTAAAAATCCAATGGCATCATAGATATTAAGAACATTTGACATGAATTCTGCTGCAAACCGAAGGTCCGAATATAGCTTGATGCATCCATGATTCCTTCCTCCAATGCAGCAAACTAGAGCAGCATTCATGTAAAATGCAATACCGGTTGGCTCGTGGAGGTCAGCAGTTGTAGCGTTGCCATCTCTGCATCCTGCATCTCCACTTCCTATAGATGTTGACTCCTCCCATACATCTTTTTCATAATTCCACTTCAAGAGAGAAACTTTGTGGCTACCAACATCAGTCACAGCAATCTTACCATTTGCTGCTGTTTCTACATCAAATGCTATTTTAAATCCTTGGGCAATAACAAATGTTTCTTTTGAACCAGTATTTTTTTCCTTTACCACATTTCCATCAGCAACAATAATAGAATCCGATCTTGTTGGATTTCTACAAAGACCCTGGGGAGATTGCATGTCATCAATAATTAGAACAAGCTGATAGAGTCAAGATTGATTATTGCCAATGTTCTGCCTGCTGTTATTGCCAAAGTCCTGGTCTGGTGCTAATGACAGCAAAACCTTCTAGTCTCCATTTTTCAGGGGCAGAATGAACCTTCAAAGTTCCCACAAATTTTGGGCTGTGAATGGATTGTACTCCTTCAATATACCGGATGGCATGATCACCTGTATCCACAACAAAACACATCTCTTTCTTGAGACTTGGTAGAACCATGACATCAAGACCGGCTGGGTGGCAGAAGGATGCTTTAGGTAGTGCCACTGGGTTTGCATGTGCTACACCTACAGTTAAGAATACATTACATATCAGATTATGTGACATGGTATGGAAAAGAAAATACAGTGGGACCTGTTTTCGAAATATTAATGATAAATCGCACTTGCTTTGGCAAAATATTCCTAATATAAGATATAACGCCAAATGTGCAATTGCATGCAATAATTCATTAATAGTTTGAGACCCATCAAGGCATCAACCTTGTTACCATACTTTTTACAGTAACAATCTGCCTGCCGGAAAAATGGAAAAGATTATTGACGGCTTTGAGTTTTACTTTGTCCCTAAGAAACAAATTTGTATTCAAGTACAAATTTTGAAAAGGAAGATAACTGAGCTTGGTGATGTTTTTAGTGATATTCAACGCAATACAACAACACATGTTGTGTATGCAAGGGGAGCACGATACGAAAACAAGTCGTTTGAACCTGAACCAGCAGGTGTTCATCATATATGTTTAGATTGGCTTGTGGAATTTATAACGAAAGGTTCATTGGTTTCATACAATGGTTTTGAATTGGTGACATTTGAATTGTGACACTTTTATTGCGATAGACGGCGTGATGTGTGTCATTAAAAATTAAAAAAGACATACGCATATGGTAACTTTACAGTTGATCCTGCATTAGTTATATATGAGCGTTTGACAACAGGGAATTAAATTGAAAATTAGCATATTCCCGAGAATCATATATTAATATTAAATGCAATACAATTATTACAAGTAAAACATAAGACTTCTTGTACAAGCCATTATATGCATCCTTGCATGACATACTACAAATTATTTCTAATGTTGGTTACCACTGACCATAAAATTCTTGTGTAATTCGTGGGGAAATCGCTGGTTTGAGTCGAACATATTCAGCTACAACTCAAGTATCATTATCTTAGAAACTACGGGCAGGCGTTTATCTTTTCAATGCAACAATGCAACAACAAAGGCTTTGCTGCTTATAATGTTGGCAGCACCATGGGTTACGTCTGATTTAAAGCATGCAATACATGATCGGGATTTTCATCATTCAAAGGCAATTAATTGATACAGGAAACTTTGAATTTGTTTTTTACCTCAATAGGTTAGATTCTACCGCCAAATTTATGCAAACTGCTACTCAATCTCCTCCAATGGTTGTTCAACAACCTGAGTTTCACTTTGTTTTCCAGCCTATTCCGAAAACTTTGTTCTCAATCAACTTAAGAGCCTTAACAACGCTATTGGTTTAAATAACATCAGTGCAAGATTAATCAAAGATGTATCTGTTGTAATTTGTAAACCTCTGACCTGCCTATACAATCGCTCACTTCACTCAGCAGTATTTTCGAATATTTGGAAAATGGGTAGAGTGCATTATCGTCCAATTACTGTGCTGCCTACACTCAGTAAGATCCTTGAGAAGGCAGTACACACTCAAGTTTATGGCATCCTGATCACAAATAAGCTGCTCACACCAAACCAATTTGGTTTTTGCGAAAAGTTATCCACCGCTGTTGCTCTTGCAAAATTTACGGATACTATTTTAAAAAACATGGATGATGGTCAATTAACGGGTGTGGCTTTTTTGGATTTGTCAAAAGCTTTTGACACAGTGAACTACAGTCATTTACTGCTGAAATTGAAGTCGATAGGTTTTTCCTGTCATGTTTGTGAATGGTTCAAATCTTATCTTATACACAGAGCCAACTGCCAAGTCACTGTTGTTGATGGTAAGCAGTCCTCTGTTAAGCCTGTGAATGTAGGGGTCCCACAAGGAAGTGTTCTTGGGCTGCTTTTGTTCATTATCTATGTGAACAATTTACCCTATTGTGATATCTCTATGTATGAGGATACTTTCATCTATTTTTCTTCAAAGTCTGTCAACAATATTGAAAAATTGTTAAAAAACTTAACAAGGATTTGATAAATGTTCAAAAGTGGTTCACGGACAATCTCTTAACTTTGAATGAGAAGAAATCCAAATTCATGCTAATTGGTGGCTATCAATGACTTAAATCATGCTCTGGTGTCTCCATCGGTATTAATGGGACAATGTTGGAATGGGTAGATACATTTAAATATCTTGGAATTACAATCAAACAAAATATGACTTGGAGTGATCATATTGAATCTCTGGTGTCAAGAGCAAACCAACGTATTAGCCTTTTGCGACATGTCAAGCATCTATTACCACGCCATGCTAGGATCACCCTATACAACACTCTTATATTACCTATTTTGGACTATGCGGATATTGTCTGGGGTGATAAAGATAAAATCATGTTTTTTAATGAACATGCTACAAATAGTCCAGAATAAAGCAGCCAAGACTATACTTGATTTTCCAATGTATGCTTTGTCAACTGAGGCCTTAACTACTTTGGAATTTAAGCTGCTTGGTGAAAGAAGATTCTACCATCACTGTCTGTTAGTACACAAGATAAAGAATGATCAAATTGATTATCAATTTGATTATCACTTTGACTTTGTACTAAATAGTGACGTTCATCAGTACAATACAAAAAGAAAAAACGATTATCTCCTTCAGAGAGTAAAAACTAATTGGGGCAAACAAACTTTTAGTTATTTATCCCTTAATGACTTTAACACTCTACCATCTGCTGTTAAGGATACTAACTTTTTAAGTACTTTTAAATTACATTTTAAGTAGCTACCTATGTAGCTACATTGACTTTTGCAATGTAGAACACTAATTTTTAGCATATTTTATAGGTAAATTTTTGCGATTTTATATTGTATGATATCTATTTATATATTCTATTGTTAATGTGTTTTGAGCAGGGCCTCATTGAAAAGTCTTTGGAGATATGGGCACCCTGATTAAATATCATCATCATAAAAATACTCTCCTACTGAAACAACAACTAAATGGCATAACGTCACAAATAATGCTCATTCCAGACTTCAATATTCTGAAGGCCATGTGTCAAGTAAAATCCCAATATCAACGAGTTCAAGTGGCCCTAAAATTTTGGTGTTTTACTCAAAAGCAAAAGATTGTCACGAAACTACTACACTCGTACCATACTTTTACTTAATTAAACTGAAAATCAATTTTGGGGTTACAGGTACTTTAAATATAAATAAATACGACTATCTACACCTTCAGGGGCTTTTACTTTTAAATCGCAAAACAGGTTTGAGTTTTATGCATGTAAACTGTGTGTACTGAAAAATAAACATATTTTTTAATACTTTCCAGTTGAATTGAATTCGGCTTCAGCGTTGAATATTAAAAATATGATAGTCACACACAAATTGTCTTCAGCTGTAACTCACACAAATTGTCTTCAGCTGTAACTCTACTGCTCTTCGCGAGGACCTCAGTCTTACAACCCTTCTCAAAGCCGGTCATGTAGCTGAGATAACTGACAAGCCAGAGACATTCAACCTACCAGTACTGATCAAAGCAGCAATGCCCTTCCCTCACATAGCAAACCATATCCTGTCCACCCAGACCAGATTGCTCTGCCCCACACTCCCAACAATCAGCGACCACACACTCATTCCCTCTGTCGAAATTGCAGCGGACCGTTTCCTCGTGCTATTTCCTGCCCTGCCAATGGGAAAACATGTCATTCTTGAGGCAAAAATGGACATTTTGCCAAAGTTTGTCGCTCCAGACCCCAGCAGCACCCTCGTTTTGTCCAACAAATAGCTGATGATCCTGAGCAAGACCCTGCCTATACTTTTGTTATCCACTCCGAGCAGCAGGTCCTCAACACCTCCTCGCCATCCAGTGTGCCCCTCCATCCCTCTCCATCTTGCATTGTTAACATTGGTGGCCAGCCTATCTTTGTACTTGTTGATTCTGGTGCTTCTGCAAACCTGCTTGATGAAGCGACCTACAATTCCATCACCCATAACATGTGACTCGCCGCCATGTTAAACCCTCCCACCACCAAAATATACTCCTATGGCTCCACCACTCCTTTACCTTTACTTGGAAGTTGGTCCACCTCTGTTCGTTATAAGTCCAGAACTGCTAATGCTATGTTCCATGTCACAAAAGTCAACAGTGGTAGTCTTCTCAGTTGCACTACCGCCCAACAACTCAACTTATTAACCCTTAACGTTAAGTCCACCATGTCTGGTCAAATCATCCTCCATGCCCTTCCCCCATCTGTTTGACGGCATTGGCCAGGTTAAAGGAAAAGAAATCAAGCTGCATATCTCAAACACTGAAACCCTCCCCACTCCCAGAGAGAGCTTGGACCAATGTAGCAGATTTCTCAAATTAAATATAAAGTTAGAATCGATTTTCTTGCAAAGTATTGATTCAGTTTACAAGTTTTTCTATATGTTATCGGGAGTCATGCATCTCTAAGAGGACTCCTTTCTCGCAATCTTTTAAAATTTATTTGATATAGAACTATATTGCCAATTTTCATAATTTTTTCGTCCTTTTTTTGGTTCCCTGATATTTATATAGCCCTGTGGTTATTTCAGGGAGCCAGCTCCCTTTCAAATCTCCTCAACAATTAGAAAACAATTTGTCACAGAACACAAATTATATTTTACCAATAATAACAATGCTAACAAATATAAATAATTATTTTGTGTATATATAATTGCAAATTGAAAAGGAGCAAATAAATCTTGAAGATGTTATAAGGGACAATGTTACTGTGAGAGATAGCAAAGGTGATACGTTTCAATGAAAAGTTGTCTTTGTGGGTAAGTACTTAAAGGAAAGTAGCAAATGCTGCTCAGTTCTAGCCATTTTATCAGCAAATGAGCAAACCTGCAATCTTTCCATATATCACCCGGTATTTTTGCATGGGTAAAGCAAGTCAGACAAATCATCTTTCCGACTTGAATACATAAGCTTGCCTAATCTATATAGCATGCTGAGATGTGTACTCAAAAAATCCTCGTACACTTTGTGAAAATCCACTTAAATTCTTAACAAATAAAAAGTTTCTAAACTCCGAATAAATCTCAGGAAATCACTCGAAAATATGCTAAAAAATCCTTTCAAAACCTCAAAAAATGACAGCAAAAAATCCTCAATTCCCTGAAAAATTGTCAAAAAATCCCAAAAACCAGAGATTTATTTATTGCAGGGATTTTTTTTATAAAAAATCATCCTGTGGTTCATTAAAGTAGTCAGAATGTCCTGCAAAAGTAAGCCTCTATTATGAATGTATAGTAATTTAAAATTGTCGTACCATCTTATACTACAGGAGATAGAGAGCAATGCACTGTGAGACAAGCAAAACCGGATGCAGCTTTAGAAAAAGTTTTGGGTGGTGACTTTGATGATGATGGAGATGTTTTAAAGGGCAGTGAGATTGACAACAAAGACAAGAATGTCAACAAACAAGAGAAAAATAATTTATCATCAAAGAAAGGTATTAAAATAATTTAAAATGTTATCTCTCTGTATAAAAATAATGTTAATATACCAAAAGTGGTTTTCGTTTCAGCATCAGGCAAGCAGAAAGCTGCATCCACTACAACACACATACATGCGAAAACCCACTTGGAGACAAGTGATGAGGAAGAGGAGGAAGGCATTGTAAAATCAACAACAAATGGTATGCAGAAATGACTTTCATTGTATAGATACGGTGTGTATAGGAGCATTGTTTTGTTGTATTGGCTATAGAGGCATGGTATAAACCCGCTTTTAAACACTATAGAATAGAGGTCTTTTGGGGTATGTGATGCCGACATAGTATCTGTGAAGTGCAATATAAACAGCCTCGTATCTGGGCGCTATAAAAGCAGTTGCGCTATGCGCGCAGGGTGCTTGGTGAACTTGTTATAGCATATAGTGGGTATGAGGCTTTAATATAAATGTATATGGCTAGCATATTTTGCATACCATGATCATGATTGGCTCATGTTATGCATGCAATTTTTCTCATGTATTTTCAGATATTTTAGCAGAACTAAGGAAGCAGAAAGGGTTAGCAGCCTTTTGAAGGTGTCACAACAAAAGCCAAAAGGTATAGACAATGACTAATTTTAAGTGCGACTTTCTTCTTTTGATACATGTGAACTACTTGTGGATTTAATTTCGATTTTATCTGACACTGGAGAGAACAACGAAAAATTTGTTGCCTTGAATGGAATTTTAACTTCCGTTCTAGCCGCTCTACACATTTGAGTTATCAAGCCAATGGGGATTTGTACGTGTATTATCCAATTTAGGTGTAAGAAATATTTTCGTGAAAAACTTAACACTTGTCTTTGAGGACACGCAATGTTTCAATTATATTTCAGAATATCCACAGCAGAGATATGAAAAACTAATTTCATATTATTCTGATACTGCCAAGAACAATGAAAAATTTGTTGTCTTGAGTGGGATCTGAACTCCCATCTTCGGGTTTCTAGACCACCACTCTACCCATTGAGCTATCAAAGAACCAAACAGGGATTGATGAAGATCCATATCTCTGAGGATGGTTCTGATAAAGAATTGAAACACTACGTCCCCAAAGAGACGCATTAGGTTAGGTGGTCGCGAAAATATTTTGTGCATTTAAATTGGAAAATACTCGCTACCTTTGCTACTATTTATTACTGGTAAAATGTCATTTTAAAACAGTGGACCATTGCAATATTCTTCCAGACATTGCCCAGTGGTGATGATGGTGTGTTGAGTTTGACAGGAATGAAAGAGATCACTACTGTTAATGAGATGAGGTTGAAAAGACCATTCCCAGTTTTCACACCACCAGAGAAGAAGGTCAGACTGGGAAATTCCTGTAATGGATCAACACTGGTAAAATAACTTTAAATTTGTAGTCACTGCCACTGGTATTGTTATTTTAAGCTTTTGAGAATAACTTGATGAATGGCAAGTAATCTTCAAACTTTTAGATAGTTGGGGGTGGGGAGGGGTGAAACTTTTGCTGGATATAAATGCAAAATTCAAGAAGCCAAATTTGTATGCCAATGCCTGTTCTCTGAAGAAGAAATTAGACAGGGTGCAGTAGAGCGAGGCTGTTAGGTTGACTTCTCAGAAAACTACACATGCATGTTTCAAGACGAAATACAAAGTGCTCACTGGAAACAGGATCAAGTCAGCCTGTTCATTGCAGCCCTTTGTTTTGATGGTAAGCTCCACCCGACAGTCATTGCATCTGATGACTTGAATCATGGGAAAGAGACGGTTGTGTCCTACATTGATCACCTCCTCGACGCTCTTCCTGCAACTGTGAAATCCCATTTCCATATGGTCTGATGGTCCTTCCTCGCAATTTAAGAACCGGTTTCTTGTTTCAGCCATTTCGTCGCTTCAAGAGAAACACAAAATTAACATCATCTGGAATTATTTTGCTACTTCACATGGCAAAGGTCCAGTTGATGCAGGGGCGGATCTAGGGGTTGTCAAATAAGTCTCGCGACTAACGTAAAAATTGCGCAGATAATTACTCATTCATAAAATTGTCCAGTACTCCAGTTGTAATCCTTCCTGCAGTGATAGCAAATGTAATTAATATTCACAATAGTCCAGTTATCAAGTTTCATTCAGTGGTTGTAAGCTCAGCGGCCTTGACTTACTTGAGGCAGATTCTAGCCATTTGATTGGTCGAGAATGGTTTTGCCTTATCTTCGTGGGGGTCTGCCTTATTTACGTCATCTATGAGGTATCTGATTGGCTGATTGAAGGAGAATTATCCTCTCTCATTGGTTCAACTTTTTTGCCTCATCTTCGTGGGGGTCTGCCTTATTTGTGCAATACTTGAAGTTCTGATTGGTCGAAAAAGACCAAATTCTCTTCTGTCATTGGCTCATATTTTTTGCCTCATTTGACTCATTCGGAAAGTTTATTCACCACGAAGATTAAATTGACGCAAGAGTACGACGACAATATAAAATGTATGTGTAAAAATACTCAGTGGTTCCCGCAATATAAAGTTTATACGAGACTGTCCAGTCTAGAAATGGTGAACACAGATCTTTTAAAGCATATCAATACTTCAATACAAGATCGATATATTGAAGAGCTTTAGCCGCTATTCATACCAAGTCTATCCACAACTATATCACCAGAAGCAGTCTCGCTAGAGATTTCAATTCGGTGCTTGTCCACCACAATAGAAATGTACAGCGATAAGGTTAGGAGATTATATTTATATTTTAGTTTATAGTCTGGTACTAAGTAAGCTTTAAAACCTGCTTAAAGTGTGCTTATTGACGGCATTAATAAGATATAAAAGCGGTTTGGCTGCTTAAATTAACTGTGCATAACCATAGTTAAAGCTATAAAGTATAAACCGCTTTTGTGTTCGTTTATATTTGTATCGGGCAATATTTAATTGATGTATTAGTAGCGACAGTATCTGGAGATTTTGAGATTGCATGGTCGGGTGTTATGCTGTGTTGTAATACGATATCTAGAAGTAAGCGGATTTTGTGATTGTTTGTGTGAAATCATATTGAGAATTTTCCCCGAGATAATTTCGACGCTACTAACTATCCTAATTTCGCAAAATCTCTCACTAAAAAACCTCCCACTATACAATAGCAACAACCAGTGTATTCTGTAACTTTCCGATTCATTACAGTTCTGACTCGCGCGTCCCACGTGTGGACAAAACATTATTTTATACTAAATATATTGATTATTAACTCATTAACGCCCAATGCGCCAGTATGCACCCTGAGATTGACAAGTGGGTAACGGACAATGCGCCCGAATGCGCCCTGACATGACAGCTTAACTTGCGGGCATGATATTTGAGCACGTGTTTATCGGGTTACCTAGCAACGGATACGAAAATAGAACGTGAAATTCGAGCTTTTCAATGGTGTATCATGCAAGAAAATCGGTCAGAAACTCGCAACATTTTTCAAGTTTAAAACCTTATTTTTTCAAAAATAATGAATAATGGCGATACTGTTGCAAAGAAGGATTTTACAGCAAGTTTTAAAAGCAATTTTTGAATCATCTACAACGAAAATTTGGCATGAAAGGAAAGCGAATGTATTGACGTTTTGGGACCAAGTTCTTCTGTGAACCATGCGCGAGATTTTCAGCCAAAAAGATGAGGATTTCCCCAAACTTTATTAAAAATAGAAGTCGGAAATCACAAGAAAGATGAATACAGAACACAAGTGAGCAGATACGATTTTTTAAAGGGTATTTTTGAGTAGAAATATGCGATCAAACACTCACAAAATTCGGCTGCATTAATGTTGGTTGAATCTAGTTTAAAGTTATCCTTTTTAGATGAACTGTTTATGCAAATTTGGGCACAATGTCGACTGTTTTCGTGACCCCATTGGTGGTCTTCTTGTTCAAGTTGTTATTTTAGCTAAAGTATGTTTCAAACGACACCAGATTAAATTACTGTCTGCGTACGTGCCCTATTTGGCAAGAATACTTCGAGTATTAAATTACACTAAATAAGTAGGATATTCCAAAATCACTGTTATATCTATTTTCATCAATTTAGTCTTAAAATGACAACTCGTTTCAGACATATTGTGGTTTGAAATAAGTGTATTGAATTAATGCGCTGGCTTGCCGTGTGCGAATTCTCAAAAAGTCCGCACTTGAGTTCTAAAGCTTTTAAAATGCTTTTTGTATTGGGTTTTATATCCCCATAAAACTTTAAATCGATAAGGCAGATAGTAATGTTGATCAAACCTCATTTTGTAGTAACTACATGTTGAATCAGAAGGATAAGTTATCAAAATAGGTCGTGACGGTTGTTTGCCGTTGTTGTCGCTTCTCTCTGAAATGGCTTCCTTTGCGGGAAGCCATGAAATTGAAGTCCTAACAAAAACATAATTTAGCCGTCCTTTTGGGGCCATTGCTCATTTATTACTCCGCATGCGGAGTCTAAAAATACCTGAGTCTGTTGTCGGTTGTGAATATTATGACTTTATTTATTTCAACTTTACACCGTTGTTTACATTATGGCGTAAACATGAACTTTACAAGCCACAAAGCAAAATACAAACATGTTACAACTTAAAAACTTTACCTTAAAGGTTCTTAGTGAGGTACTTTTCATATAAATTTTGTCTTTTTTGTTCTTTGTTGCATGCTATCGTACCCAAATTTCCCGATATCGCTGTACATGATAGCTATATGGTAACCACCATTTTGAAAAAAAGTGTTGTAGTTACTGGCTAGCCAGTACTATCACTTCAGATTCGGGCTGCGTCGACTAATCAGACTGCAAGAAATGTTATAGTTACCAGAAGCCTCGCGTCAGCAGTTGCGTATGATGGCCAATGTAAAGTTTGGACATCAGGACGTCAGTTTCAGGCTCCTTGCACGCCATCACAGCCAGTTTAGACGTCAGCTTCAGCCCCCCTACGCACGCGTTAATTAAGATGTGTAGTGGCGTCAGCATTAGCCAAATTTATTTATTTATTTATTTATTGTGCTTCGCTTCCAAACATTATACAACAATTGCATTAAAGAAGCTGGGACACCACAACAGCTTAACACCAATTACAGTGGGCCCTTTACAAAATATCAATATAAATATAGAAAACAGAAATAATTAACAATTTATTGCCGAAGGCCAGGTGATTATCGGTGAGTAGTGACAGAGACAAAAGTCGAAGTTATTCATTTAACAATAACCACCAAGCCTGAGGCGAATAATCGTTTTAGTATAATTTCATAGGTGATTGTTTGGGAAAAAAAATAAAAATACACATTTCTTCATCATTTAATAGTCAAAACTTAGGTGATTATCGCGTTATAATCACCTCAACGGCAACCAATCAGCTTGGAAAATTTTCAATAATCACCTATGTAATTATACTTAGTTTACTTAAGGTACGTTTACACACCGCGATCCGCCGTGTACGACTCGTATTTTGGCGAATCCAATCGAGTAGGCACGCGTCGATTGTGCAATTAAAGTTTCGCTTCAAATCAGATTTTTGGAATTGAGGCATCAAATGAATTTCATAAACCAAAATCCGAATCGCACAGGACAAATCGCAATGTGCAAAGGCCCCTCTAGTAACAGCAAGTTAATGGTCGGATGAGACTTCTGCTTGTGTTACATTTGACACAGACAGTCTTCCAAGTTCGTGGATCGTCAACGTTGTAGCAGGATCGTAATGCAGTCAAGTAGTATGCTAATATTCCTTTCTTAAATTGGATAAAAGATAGATTAATAAGCCTTAAATGCTCCGGGAGAGAGTTCCAAGTTCTAGCTGTTCGAAGAAAGAATGATCGATTATAAGTTGTTGTTTTATGTTTTCGTTGACGGAATGATATTGCGTTGACATTAGCAGATGATCTTGTGACTCTTACGGGAGCACTACGTTCAGGTAAGGAATTTTGAGATATCGATACAATGCCAGTAATAGCTTTGAAGAAAAACATTAAGTCTAAATATTCATGCCAATATGAGAGGGGAAGAAGTTCTGTCGAAATGAGTCTGTCTTTATAGGAAACGTCACACATGAATGGGAG
>CACRXK020003393.1:0-36538 GCA_902702795.2 Paramuricea clavata | reverse complement strand
ACATCACCGATATAGATTGTTTCTATTTAGTGCTATATTGTTTCAAGTCCTTTCTCAGTGCTTTCTTCTTGAGCTGTTTTTCTTTTATCTTATGCTTAGTTAAATAATCTCTGGCATAAGAAAACAACCTGACTCTTAAGTAAAGTTTAATAACATTTTCCAAACAAAGTTTTTGGGTGGAACTGGAGTGATCCACCCCCGCAGACATAACAATGTTATCCCACAGTGACTTGACTACAGGTGATTTCAAGGCATTACTACATATAGCATCAGTGGGTATCTTTCTCAATGTACCTTTGGTTAATTCAGAAACTTGTTTTCGAAATAAATATTCTGCTTCTTCTAAAATCCCCACCAGGTCTGTTGAAGGATTAACAAGTCTACCTCTGGAACGTGCAGAAATAAAACTTGTGGACTGATCAATTGACTTCATGCTTTGCAACAGAGACTGTAAATCCCGGTTTTGGTTCCCAGCCTTTTGTTTGTTCTTTTGAAAAAGCTTCGAAACCACATAGCCAGCAACGTATGCCAATGGCCCACGTTCAGCTGGATCAAGTTTTTTGGCATTTGAAGCTTCTGTTTCCCCAGTACATGCTTTATTACTTGTGTGGTAAAATCCGACAAGATGATCAGGTATGTGAATCATTATCAGATTTGCAGCCCTGTAGTCCTTGCAGTTCAGTAAATTGCCCAATCTTGGTATCAAAGCAAAAAACAATTCTACAAGTTTGTCTTGGTTTTTCAAGGATACAAGGCATCATATAAAGCTTTAGTTGCAGTTGCTGTCTTAAAACCGTTGCTCATTTCGGTGCCATATAACGTACTCTCAGTTATTTTGCTCTTAAACGGTTCAATTATCGAAGCAACCGTTTCAAGGGAAAAAGACTTCAAAAGCAATGACTCTTCGGCTGGAACTTGGCCATGTTTAGAGTTGATATGTCTGGTAAGGCCGCCTTTCGATTTGCAAACTTTCTCACATTTCTCGCACGGAAAAGATTTGATGCCTTCGATTTCAACCAAAGCATCATTGAATTCCTCTTCGATTTCTTCACCTTCAAGCTCTGCAATTGAAACAGTAAGATTTAACAGATATAAATCCGTCTCACTGTCTTTAAATTCATTGGATTCATCAACCTCAACTGAAGTAATCGAACTGCTAGGTTTGTCTTGTGGTTTGCCCGCTTCCAATGCAACACTCATTGCACTGTCTTCATCGTCGGTATTTTGCTCTTCAGCTGTAGAAATTTCTGCAGCAACACCCTGAAAATCTTTGTCGACATCCATACAATCCTTATTAGTTGGTAAACAATCCTCAGCAGATGACAAACTCTAACAATAGATCGATATGTTATATGTAATTTGATCTAATTGTTTGTTATCGCTTCTGTCATCACGCTGAGAAAATGCAGGCACCGGACCACGTGACCATATTTTTATTGGCTCCCGACATATTATCGCGAGCCCTTTGAAGTTTGCCGGCTAGCCTAACCATTTCCCTCGATTAACTGTGATGAAAACAACTTGCAGCGAAATGACAACAGAGGAAACGACATATATAATGATGCTTATATAAACAGCAAAACGTAAGCACAACATATGGTACCTTGACCATAGCATTGTCATTGTAAAGTCCTGTTCAGTGCTAGTGTCTGCAGTACTTTAATGCTGCAATTCTTGATCATGCACAGATCAGAGGTCTTTGACAGCCAGGTTGGATCCAAAATAGTATAGATACCCTCTTCTTTATATTATAAGATAATATTCAACATCTAACAGCATGATAGACAGGGTTCTCCTTATCAGGCGGTAACCGGTAAAATTTACCGTCTCCAGCACCAGTGTTTACCGCCTATGAGCGGCTTGGAGTTTGTTTATATATTTGTTAAAAACGATAAAATACATAGTGCAAAAATAGTGTAATCACCTCATATATATTTCTGAGATATGTAACCATTATATTTTTTTCCGTACATTTAACAAAGTGACACTATGGGTAGTGTATGAGTATCTAAAGTATCTAAAACCGATCGATCGAGAACAATTTTTGGCGGGCGTTCTTATTAATTCAATTAAACGTACGAGAAACGTGAAGGCACAATCCACTCACGTGCATGCACGTGTGGGAACACTGGGAACTGAGCGAAGACTAAAGTAAACGTGATGAAGCGTCAGCGAACTATAGAGTCATTTTCAAACTTTTTCCTAAACAAAACTCCACGGCAAGGATCAGGTAGGAATAAGAGTATTGACAGAGGTAGGAATAAGAATATTGCTGTGTAAACATTATAGTTTACTAAGATTTAGTAAACTATAATAATAGACAATAGCTAAATAATAATATATTTGTAAATTTATAAGCCGCGACATTTTAGGTGTGTGTACATTGCAAATTTTAATCGTTGGGTTCAATACTATACGAACTGTATCCACACTCCACGGCACACGCACAACATTATCAATTCAGTTAATATTTAAATTGATTCTGTTGTCTTTGTTTCCCATTGTCGCACTTCAGGCTTGTAGACCATTAAACTGGGGTTATACAAAGAATAATCGGTGCCATATTAATGTCTGTTGTATTTATATACAACTGTACTTGTACTTTGTAGTTGTCAAATAGTACCTTCTCACTTCCTTGAAAAGCAAATACTTTCAAGAAATACGAGAATTGAAGCCTGAAGGAACACTTATTTAGTGTACTTATTGTTGTCATGATTGCTCCTAGCGTAGTATATGCACTGCATACGCAACACTACAATTATTTATTACAATTTATACAATAACTGATCCTATTTCTTTGTTGAGCCGTTCAGTATAAAAAAAAACTGAGCAGACGTCTCTGTGTGGAACACACGTTTTTAACTATATTTGTATTTTTTGTGTTATAAAAATTTGCGTGTATTATAAACAATTGATCAGTTTGCCAATATTTAAAATAAACAAATTTAATGGCTAATTATAGAAAACGAAACCACATCGTCAGCAGCCGTGCTTCCGCTTTAATGGAATTTCCTTCTCAAAGGAAATTTTGAAAAAATAAATAAGATTCCTGCCGAGTGAACTAGCTCGGCAGGAATCTTGGCCTGCCAGTGAACTAGCTCGGCAGGAATCTTCTATAAGAGAAAATATCTATCTTTTAGATGACAACAATGACATCCTCGATAATCAGGAAGCTTCAACTGAAGAAATACCTTCAGAAACACCAGCTAGTTTAACTTTAATAGAAACTGAAACGCCAGCTTTAATTGGCGAACCATCCTCAGACACACCAGTTTCAAGTTACAAACCACCTGCAGAAACGGCACAAGCTTTCGAAGGCAAACTTTCCTCACACTCTCAGTCACGACCATCACCATTTGAATTTTCTGAAACACAGCATGTGTGCATGATAAAAGAAATATTTGATACTGACAGTGTAAGTGAATGTGATCATGTATTACACAATCACACGCTGTGCTCCAAGTCTGGCTGTAAGTCACTAACTGCCAGTGAACTAGCTCGGCAGGAATCTTCTAAGCCTCATGTTTTCAAACACGAATGGATTCATGACGAAATTGGATTTTGTAGTAAGACACATATATGGTGGTTGACACTTCACGAGGGGAAGGGGATGTTCTGTTGCCTTTGTAAGAAACACCTCAAAGCCAACAAGTGCACAAAGTATGCTACAATACCTGGCACACGATACAGAAAGGTAGCAATAATAGAACACGGCTCTTCAGAAGAACACGCACAATCAATACGGCAAGAACTACTTCAGCGGGTATCGTGGTTCCAAAAAGAGCTGAATAAAAAAGCAGAAGTTGCTGATGAAGTACTGGTAAAAGCTTTTGCTGCATTTTATTTCACTGCCAAAGAAGAAATGGCCAATTCGAAAGTTATGCCACTCATTAACTTTCTAAGACATTATGGTAGCCCTGATATGAAATACTTTGATCACAAATCAGAAAGGTGCAAGCAAGAAATTTACCTAGCTATTGGTGAAACCCTTAAAGCTCAAGTAGTCAAAGAAGTAGCGTGTGCACGTTTCTTTTCTTTGCTTTCTGATGAGGTAAGTGATGTTGCTGTAACAGAGCAATTAGTCACTTTTGTCCAGTATGTCAGCAGTGATGTTCAGGTGGACACCAAATTTTTGTCCGTGCGAAACCTCCTAGAGCACCACAATAGTGCCGATGCAGATGCGATTGTGGATATGTTTGCTCAAGAGATAGAGGAAGATAAGCTTCAGTGGGCTTCATTGGCAGGATTAGAGTCCGATGGCACATCTGTATTCACAGGCAAAAGGGGCGGAGTTGGCGTGAAACTTAAGAAAAAGCAGGAGGAGCATATGGGGGGTCGGTCACCCATAATGCAACAGCTATGGTGTGTATGCCATCGTTTGGCATTGGCATGCGCTGGCGCCAACAACACAGTAAAATACGTCACTCTTGTTGAAACTAATTTGCGCCAGTTATGGTCTTTGTTTGAAAATTCAAACAAGAAGACAGCAATTTATGTCAAGGTTCAAATGAACATGAAGAGCCTAAACTCAACCCCAAAAACCAGGAGCAAAGTCACGCGCAAGGTGAAAAAGGCATGTCGAACAAGGTGGCTATCATTGGGGAAAGCGGTCAAGAGTCTGCATCAAGACTACGCGGCAGTTCTAACAACCCTGAAAGTACTCGACGACGAGCAGCATGATGCGGCCGCAAAAGGATTGTTTATGCGCTTGAACACCTTCAAATTCATTGCGACAACTTACATCTTGAACAGGCTGATTCCGATTTTGGACTTAGTCTCCAAGTCATTCCAAAAAGGGTCAGTAACCTTTTCACACATAGCACCAAATCTTGCATATGCAAAGGCGAAGCTTAAAGAAGAAGCGCTTAGTCACAAAGCAATCCATGATGCTGTCCAAGATCTGAAACCCAATGGTCGTCTGTCTGTCCAAGGTGTCGAAGTACAAGTTACAGAGTGTGGTCTTGTTGAGGTGGATAACCTGCTTCATCGATATGTCGCTGCTCTTACCCAACATCTTGATGAACGCTTTCAAGAAAGTCTCCCATTGTTTTCTCTGTTCTCGATCTTTGATCCTTCTTTGTTGCCTGCTGTAGACTCAACAGAGTTTTCGGAATATGGGAAAGGCGAAATCAGCGATATTGGAAAGATATATGTTCCAAATAGAATACCCGAAGTGGTTGCAGAGTTCGAGTTGTTCAAGTTCCACATGGCTAAGTTCAAGATTCCTGAACCAAGTAAGCTGGTGGGTGAAACACAAACCGAAGTTGTGTTGAAGAAACTTGTACATATGAAGCTCCTTTTCCCACTTCTTAGTTTATTTGCAGAAGCAATCCTGAGCTTGCCAATATCAAACGCCTGGCCGGAGCGTGGCGGTAGCGCGATAAAGAGAATTAAAACAAGACTCAGGTCTCGCCTCTCAAATAAAATGCTAGAAAGTCTACTTCACATATCCATAAATGGCCCTGAAATTTGCACAGAAGAGTGCGATCAGCTCATTCGGGAGGCTGTTCAGCTATGGCTCGACAAGAAAAAAACGGATAGGAGGAAGTTACCGAAAAGAGCACCAGGGTTTGTCTCTTCACACAGGAAAGTGTTTGTGAGCACTGGTACTCAGTCTGACTCTGAACCTATGTTGCAGGTAAATATAACTGCCGATTTCTCAAATTTTTTATTAAGTAAAACGTTATTTTTTAGTGTAATATTGCTATAAAAAATTTATTTCATAGACAATGACACTCACTGACTGTCTGTTGCAAAAGTATTTGCTTATCACAAGTTATATAATTATCTATCCAAAATCAAATATGTAATGGTCCAGTTAACGAACTGCTAATGTAGTATTAGTAGTCTGTACACATATATACATGATACTTCCTAATCAATATCTTCTTCAATTACTTCAAGGTGGATTCACTTTCGGTAAATGCAGATGGTTCACCGAAGCAGATAGAGGTTGACCTAAATGAGGATCCAGAGTCTGATCCAGATGGTGACCTTGCTGCTAAAACTGTTACGGACAAAGCAGCCTATGTAGACCCCGCTGCTGGAATAGATAATGCTGCTTTGAATGACACGCAGATTCTATTTTTAATGAACGTGTCCCCAGATGAATATAACGACTGCATAGAAGATAATGATGATCTTTCTGCGAACGAATCTGGATTGTCGGATGAAGAACTAGAGTTCTAGTTAGGTTACGTCCTAGTGTCCTAGACTTACACATGTATTAGTAATTACACAATTACAGTTGGTTTCAGCAAACGTTTGAAGCTAGAGTTTCGAACTTTATTGTTTATTAGTAATGATATCATTTGATATCAATATGATGCCATTAATAGTTCATAAGTTTAATTTATGTATCTTTATATAGTGCAACTATACATTTCTTTACAAATGGCAAACCTTTGCTCTCAGTACAACGTTAGTATACAAGTTGTGTAAAATTACTTAATCATCAGTCCATAAACCGCTTGTACTTAGTTCGATTCTGAAAATGCCAAATTTCAAAATGTTCCTGAGGACCATGCCCCAGACCCCCTAGGGAGCGGGGTCTATGAACCCGCGACGATGGTTTACCTGTTGAGAAAACACTTTTACCTGTTGTACTCACATTTGTGGAGAACCCTGGATAGATACCCTCTTCTTTATATTGTAAGATAATATTCAACATCTAACAGCGTGTTGCTTTTCAGACAGCAAATGCTTTCCAAAACAGAGTCTATGATCACTCCTTGCAGCCAGAATAAGTTACATTGTCGAATGTTTAAATAATCTGTAAGTGTGTACCATAAAATTATACTAAACTTGATTGTGAATATGTTTTTTGCGGCATAAAAACTGTTCATACATTGGCATAATTTCTACTGTTTTCAGCCTGTCAGGGTTCTCAAGTACCAAATGGCGAAGTATTCAAATAAAATTTAATTTAGCATTGACTGACAGACGAGCCAATAAGCGAAGAGATACCAATACACACAGTGTTCTGATTGGCACAGAATCAATTTGCAAGCTTGCCAGTTTTGACTTGCGACTTGCTCAAAACTGGCTTAAAGTCTAAACAATCTGACCATTTGTGCCCTGGAGATGGGAATGAGAAAAATAGTTGTAAAAACGATAAGGTACATTAGTGATAACGATTAATACATATTAAATGACTGATAAGGTTTGATCGTATGATGGTTAATTGACATTTTCCCTCTACTTCTTGTTAATTTCAACTTTGTTACCAGGGCATACAGTAAGTTCATTGGTTCCATGCTGTTTGACAGACTTAAATCCAATGCTATTTAGCATGCAAGAAAATCGGTCAGAAACCCACAAAGTTTTTCAAGTTTAAAATTTTAGTTTTTCAAAAATAATGAACAATGACAATACTGTTGCAAAGAAGGATTTTACAGCAAGTTTTAAAAGCAAAAAAAGAAGTTTTTTAATGATCTACAACAAAAATTTGGCATGAAATTAAATTGAAAGGGTAATTTTGAGTAGAAATATGCGATCAAACACTCACCAAATTCGACTGCATTAAAGTTGGTTGAATCTAGTTTAAAGTGATCTTTTTAGCCAAACTGTTTATGCAAATTTGGGCGCAATGTCGACTGTTTTCGTCACCCCATTGTTGGTCTTCTTGTTGAAGTTGCTATTTTAGCTAAAGTATGTTTCAAACGACACCAGATTAAATTACTGTGTGCGTATGTGCCCTTTTTTTTGGCAAGAGTACTTCGAGTATTAAATTACACTAAATAAGTAGGATATTCCAAAATCACTGTTATATCTATTTTCATAAATTTATTAGTCTTAAAATAACAACTCGTTTCAGACATATTGTGGTTTGAAATAAGCGTATTGAATTAATGCGCTTGCTTGCTGTGTGCGAATTCTCAAAAAGTCTGCACTTGATTTCTAATGCTTTTAAAATGCTTTTTGTATTGGGTTTTATATCCCCATAAAACTTTAAATCGATATGATAGATAGTAATGTTGATGCAACCTCATCTTCTAGTAACTACATGTTGAATCAGAATGAAAAGTTATCAAAATAGGTCGCGACGGTTGTTTGTCGTTGTCGTTCCTAACAAAAACATAAATTTAGCCGTCCTTTTGGGCCCATTGCTCACTTATTTATCATGAAATCGCTTCACTAGAACATTTTTAATAATGTCTATGGGAAACTTTGTAATGTTCTGAACTAAAAGTATATGGTTTTGAGGCGTTTATTTTATAAGATAGCACACACAACAAAATGGCACTAATGACGGTAATGTGGTTTCTCACGTCTGACTATAACAACCAAAGATGAAAGTTCTTATTTCACCCTTTTATAGCTATGTGGAATACCTAATATTAGATTGTCTTTTTCATTTGAGCATACAGATAACATTTCTACACAATTAATCCTTATGAAGGCTTATTTCAAACTAAAAAAAGCGATTGTTTTTTAGAGCCAGACTTCAAAAGAGAATGTGTGTGTCTGACATTTTATAGCGGCCTACATTGACGCGCAACATAATTTTGGCTAAAAACGTTGCTTTTCCAACAAAAACATGAGAACATTGAGCTAAAAGTCTTACCTGATGTACGTTTAAAATGTTTTTCTTTTAATGGTGTTTTTCAGTGCTTTGAGTAGAGAAGTTAGTAGCTTTTGGTTTTGTCACCACAATTTGCCTTTGAAAATGTCAGCTGTCATTGTCTGTGTTAAAAACACCTCAGAACCTTCCCATCCTTGGTTTGAATTGAAAATAAATAGATTCTAGTACCATATGTCCTTTTAAATATATTTGAAGTAACTAAAAACTTGAAAGATGTACAAGCACTGTGTTTTGGCTTCAACACTTTGTTGAATTTTGAACACTTAGTTACTGTTCTAAATTTCATGTTGTAAACATCTTGCCCCAAAAAAGCAAAGGAGTATATTTTATAATTTTTTATCATTTTCTAATTCCTATCTCAATAGATGAAAATTGGTTATAATATAGATATGTACTAATTTAATAAATAATTTTTTCTGGTTTTTATATAAATTTATGGAGATATTGCCCCTGTAGGTAAAGAGTGACATTAAAAACGAAGTGTCACTGCTTTACAAATAAAAATTCTAAAAAACTAATGATACATATAGGTATGCAAGTTCATTTCAACTGAATTTGGTCAATCATATATCACTCATGTTTGGTTTAAAAGACCAGATTTGTTCATGCAACTGTTTCTGAGATAATGCCATTTTGGTGAAAGCTCTTGAATTCAATCGCATATTCACCATATTGCTTGGGCTTTGGGAGGTAGAAACATTGTAACAGCTTGCATGTTAATAAGTTAATTAAATAGCTTACATGGGAAATAACAATGTTAATCACATTTCTTTTCAGATTCAATATCCAGTTGACACCACAGAACATAAAGAGATTATTCCAATGCATACCTTTTTATGTCAATTAAAAAGACGATGGATAGAAAATATACGGTTTACAGGGGGGGTGAATAGGGGTATACAAATCCGCCGATCCGTCCAAATTTGAAGCAACATCCGCGATCCGACAATGGTCTTGTCTAAATTTGAATCTGCTAAAAGCTCTACTATGAAGTCACAATCTGAGATCCGAACTAAATTGCACGCTAAATCCACAATCCGAGTGAAAAATATTAGATAAGTCTGCAATCCACTGTATTAAGATCTGAAAATCTGTGTAAAATATTCGCCAGATCCGAAATCCAACCAATTTTTTCTGTGAAATCCGACAATCCAAAAACCTATTCACCCCCCCCCCCTTTACACCAGGGCAAATAAGCCATTATCGGTATCTGTCAGTGAAATTCCACCATTTATTGCCCCTAGTGTAGCAAGTCATCAACCAATCAACACCAAAATTCAAAAGAAAAGTGTTTACCTGAAAAAGGATATATTAGGTAAATCCGTAAATGTTCTGTTCTACTGTTATTACCAGACTTTACAGTGTTTAAAATACCGAAAAAAAACAATGTTTTCTGGATGTTTAACCTATTTGTATCGGTACGCTTTTAAATATTTAACTGGCATTAATATATTTGTTATTAAAAGGAAATCCACCTTTTCTACCGCATTGCGAATGAGGTTGATTACATGTATATATTATGATTTTTTTTTTAATGATTTATTTTTTTCCCTGTGATGTTACTCTGAGTGTATATCCACACCGCGCAAGCTTGAAAAATATTCCACAGTGGGAATCAAACTTACGACCTTTGGAATACTAGCCCTTGAGTACATTACACCAACACAGAACTCAACTAGAGGGCACTCAGAGACTGCATACCTCCGCCTACGTGCAAAATATTGAAGTAATCTATCGTTATTAGAATTTGAATGGCTGGTGCATATATTATGCACATCCTAATTACGCATTCAGTATAAAGTTTTATTTAATTGACCGGGAAAAGCAAGACAAACTTTTGTTATTTCTCATTCGGTTTTTAACCAAATTCAACCAAATTTTAATCAGTTCTTCCTTAGCCGATGGGAAATGCACTCATAAAATTTCGTACGGATATGTTTGGTATTTCTTGAGTTATCGTGCTCACAGACAAACACACACATACACACACACATACAAACCCAGATGATTACATAACCTCCTGGCGGAGGTAAAAATCATGAAATAAGTGAGGCAATTAAAAAACGAAATTATTTACACCACTGTGCTATCTCCACGAACACTCCCCTGTCTTGGCAATATTATAGAACTGCACGTAATTGAGTAGTTCACTTAATTAGAGACGCTAAACATACATTCTATACTAATTCCATTAATGCTAATCTTGATAATCCAAAAAATCTCTGGAAAATAATTCGTAATCTCGCTCCTTCCAGTCACTCTAACTCTCCTAACCACTTGACTATTGATAGTAAGACAATTGACTAATCCTAAAGATATCACTGATTCATTTAATGATCATTTCACTAACATACAAAACTCTGTTTCGCTTAATAGCTTCACTAATAATTCAAATTGGGACTACCTTTCTAATTTTCTTTCTTCTAAAATTCCTCCAAATACAACCCTTACTATCCCCCCAATATCTGAAAGTTTTGTTCGAAACAGCCTCAATCATCTGCCTGAAACTAAAGCCGCTGGTTTAGATAGAATTGGTGGATATTCTCCTAAAATAGCTGCAACAGCTATTTCACCTGCTCTGACAAAGATATATAATCTCAGTAGTAATTCGGCTAGTTTTCCTGACTTGTGGAAAATTGCAAAGGTTTCACCTCTTTTCAAATCGGGTTCACTTTTTGACCGTTCCAACTTTTGCCCTATCTCAGTTTTGGCCATTATCTCTAAGATACTTGAACGCCATGTTCATAATTCTTTTTATCACTTCCTGAGTATAATCTTCTTGTTGAAAATCAATTTGGGTTTACAACATCTTGCTCATGTGAATTAGCAGTCACTCATCTTAGTGATAAAATTTTAACTAATATTGATAACAAAAAATTAAATGGACTTCTTGTTGATTTCAAAAAGGCTTTTGATCTTGTTGATCATGAAATCCTAATTCTATGCAGGATTAAACCCTTTTTAACTAAGGACTGTGCTCTTTGTTTCTATGTAACTCCTGTATTAATTTAAGTCTTATCTACTGCTCTGTAACTTGGGAAAACTGCTCAAAAACACATTTACTTCGCACTCTTCGACTGCAAAAGCGTGCAGCACGTATTATTCTAGACGCGGACTTTTCTACTCCTTCTGTTCTTCTTTTTTCCCAGATTCGAATAATCCCAATCTTTGATCTTGTTAAATTTAGGAAGCTTCTCTTACTAATTAACATTCTCACAAATCCCAGTGCTCCATCTTCATTTAAGCAAATGTTTAAATTCTTATCTTCTATTTGACAACAGGCTCTGACTAGAGCTTGCGCATATGACCTTCAACCCCCCTTCCCGCGTACTGACTCTGGTAAACGAACATTTCTGTACAGTGCTTCCATTCTTTTTAATTGCTTAGATAGCGATTGTAAGCAACTTGCTGCTTTGCCATCTTGCTCTTCATATACTGACGCCAAACAAAAAATTCGTAAAATCTTTCTTAACAAGCTTAACCTTACTAACCATATCGAAGATCTATTTTGTATAAATTGTAAATATTTACTAAATTGTAATTGTATTCATTACTAATTATTTTTTTCTCAAATGCAAATAGCCGTAATATTTAATACTTTTTATGCCTGTAAATATCACAATAGTGCAAGGGCCGTATATTAGATAACTTTTACGGTTAATACTTTTTCCCTCATGAAATAAAGTTTCTATTCTATTCTATTCTATGATTATACCAGATTGCATTGATATCGAAGGAACTAGATTCTGTTCCGAAATATCACATACTCGAACCAACCTGGCCGCGTAGCTCAGTTGGCAGAGCATTGGGCTAGTATTCCAAAGGTCATAGGTTCGATTCCCACCGTGCACAGGCATTTTTCAAGCTTGCACGGTGTGGATATACACTCAGAGTAGCATCACAAGCATCATATTTACCTGTGTGCATTACACCAACACAGAAAAAAATCATGATTATACAAGATTGCATTGATATTGAACGAACTAGATTCTGTTCCGAAATATCAGATACTCGAACCGACCTGACCGCGCAGCTCAGTTGGCAGAGCATATTGGGCTAGTATTCCAAAGGTCGTAGGTTCGATTCCCATCGTGGACAGCCATATTTTTCAAGCTTGCGTGTTGTACGATTAAACCAGTTTTTAGCATTCCTAGCACAGATCAGATTTAAAGATCTGATCGAAAAGATTACACAGCTACAACATCACACAGCTATAGCAGCTGTCAATTTTTTGTGTTAAAATTGCAAAAGAACAGTATGGAAAAACTTGGTCACACTTGTTGTCTGCCATCAGAATACTACTTCTTAGTCCTTGTGGTTATATATTGAATACCGCTTTCAACCAAAATCGTAGATCATTGATCATTTGTATATTCTCTTTTTACAGAAACGGGAAGCAACTGACAATTAATTGAAAAATCGACAAATTTATTGTATTTAATTAGTCACATGTTAGCATATTAAATGGGGTTTATGTCTTTATTACCAAGAAAGTTAATTTGCATGTTTTGTGTTGAGAAATTTGTGAAATTAAAGCCCCGTTTACACTTCGCTCAATTTTTGGTACCATACCACTTTTTGGTTCTTGGACTACCTAAATAGGTAGCTAAATAGGTAGTCCAAGAACCAAAAAAGTGGTAAAGGTACCAATTTTATCCGTGCCGTACTAAAAATTGAGTGTAGTGTAAACAGGGCTTAAAATAATTAAAAAGATATATACCGTGTAAATTACATCAATTCACAAATGTTGAACCAAAAATTGCAAAGATACAATTTACATAACAATACAACTGTCTGCTTTTTGGTTAATAGTCGAAATATGTCTGACGAACAAGGGTGGGATTGACTACAAAATTTTTGTAGTTTGACTATGTAGTCAGCTACAACTACTGCTATTTTTGAACAAAGGTAGTTAGATACTGACTACAGCTACTGCTTAAAAAATGTAACGAACTATTTCGCTATGCTATATTTTTTAGTTTCACTGTATTTGGAGCACATCCTAACTCAGGCTGTAATGTAAGCTATAACAAATCGACTTATGAGTAGCACCAGTAAACACAAAGAACATTTTTGTAAACACTACAGTGTTCAGGAGTGCAAATTGACTATTGAGGATTGGTTTTAAGCAACCTGTGCCTCAATATCATGCTATTCTATCAAGTTGCTAACAATTTAAAAAAAGTAGCGATTTGCTGTTTGAAAAGTAGTCAACTACTTGGCTACTTTTAGGTAAAATGTAGTTTGCTATAACTACAGCTACAGTTTTAAAAATTAGTCAAAAACTACTGGCTACTTGAAAATTGTAGTTCGCTACAGTAGTAAACTACAACTACTTCGCTACTACCCACCCTTGCTGACAAACAAACAAATAAAAAATGAAAGCAACTGCAAAAACAACCTACTTTTTAGCAAGTCGATTTTCTCGCACAAAGCATAAAGCCTCATTAATATTATTATTGTGACTCAACCTATGCAAAATGGGTGATTCTTGTTGGATGCTGATCCTCTTGTTGCGTTGGGCATATAATAATTATTTGTCTCCATGATGTCCTTAATTTTATAGCTATTGTAAACTATAGCACACAGAATTGTTTAAATGCAGTTGTAAGCACTGAATTATTTGCGTACAGTTTTAAAATTTCATGTAACATATAGATACATGCGGTAGATGAAGGCGAAATGGATGGCAACATGGTCATTGAGAATCTTACTATGCTTAACATAAGGTACGATGAGGTACAGCTCTCCAATCAGAGGTAATGAGGTACACTTTTGTCTTCTAAATATCCCTCATCAAGCATGCAAGGGGAAAATTAAAAGAAATCCTTTGTTTTCAACGAAATATTTAGAAATTTAGAAGACAAAAGCATATGCATGGGTAATGAGGGAAATACGCGATTAAAAGTCCCTGTTGAAACAAAAGAAACCGAGGCTACTATGCGTTTATTTTAAATAAGGACAAGGTAAGCAAATTTACAAATGATTCATTTCAAACTTTAATATATTAAATTTATAGGTATAAAATATATCTTGCTTGCTCTTTAATACCATGAATTTTTGAAATGAAAACGTTAAACTTATAGGTAACTAAGGTTCGATGAGGTACACCTCTCCAATCAGAGGTAATGCGGTATGCTTTTGTCTTCTAAATATCCCTCATCAAGCATGCAGGGGAAAATTAGAAGACGAAGAAATCCTTTGTTTTCAACTAAATATCCCTGTTTCCCGTGGAAATTTAGAAGACAAAAGCATATGCATGGGTAATGAGGAAAATATGCAGTGCTGTAAAAGTTACAAATTTTTTGGAACTAGTTACAGTTACATTCCCAAAAAAGGAACTAATTACTGGTAAAAGTTACACTTAAAAAATGTAACTAGTTGCCGTTACAAAATTACTTCAATATTTTTATAACTAGTTACAAGTTACTTCAAGTAAGAAAAACCCAGTATTTTTTCAACTTAATGATTAGTGGTCAGCAGATTGACATTAATTATTTGTAAGCATTATGTGACCTTACCACTAATGGATCTCTCAGCTGTGTTAAGCACTGAAGCATGCGTTGTCATAGAAAACCGTGAGGAGAATTTCGAGAACTGAGAGGTGAATTGTAAGTTTTAACTGCAAGAATGTAACGAAAAAACTAACGTAAACGTTGGCTATAAAAGTAACACGTTATCGTTTCATTTTAGGCCAAAATGTAACTTGTTACAGTTACTCAAAAAGTAACGATTACTTGTAATTTCGTTACTTGTAACGAAGTTACTTACAGCACTGGAAATACGTGATTAAACATCCCTGTTGAAACAAAGGAAACCGAGGCTACCATGTGTTTATTATAAATAAGGACAAGGTAAGCAAATTTACAAATGATTCATTTCAAACTTTAATATATTAAATTTATAGGTATAAGATATATCTTGCTTGGTCTTTAATACCATGATTTTTTGAAATTAAAACGTTAAACTTATACTTAAGGTTACATCATATTGTCACTGCATGCTCAATTTTTTAGTTACGTTCCTCACATTTGGTACATGCAATGATAACTGTAGAAGCCACTGTTTTAACCAGAATTCACCACCTTTTAACCTGTAGTCGCAATGAGACATCTTTTGAAAAATAGCACCTCTTGCGCCAGGAGATTTAACGACAGACCATTTAACTCAGGAGCTCCCAAAATATATTTCTCATCTCGAATGTCCAAAGAAGAAAAGTGTGTTCGCATTTTTTGACAGCTATTGTATTCACTTTGATATAAAGCAGACAACTTGACTTATCTTGTGCTGGTACAAGCGGTTGAGGAGATGCTTCTAAATTGAAAAATAATGCACTAAATCGAAAATGCGAACACACTTTTGTTCCTTTATTATTAACATTGTGGTCAAGTTTGGGACAAATCAGATAAAACGCTCTGTAGTTAAACTCTTTTTTGTCAAGGAGATTGGGTAATTTTGCTTTGTCTTCAAATGACCATATAAGATTTGGTGAGGTTTCCACTCTTTCTATCATTTTCTCCACCCCCAATGTTAATCCACTTGTGGCCAAACTACAAAGTGTGAACTTTGCTGGCATCAAATATCAAGGTGTGAAATTCACTAAAGTACAAGTTATTGTTCGGAGGCATATATCATTGTGACAACATTAGAACGCTTATAATATAGTATTTACAGAGTCTCTCGAAGTTCAAGCTATGCGCGATGTTGGCTTCAGTGACTTTTCTACTGCATTTGCATTTTGGCTTAATAGACCTTTCCTTACTAATTGTATTTAACCGCAAGAGGTCAGACCGACAATTTGAGTCAATCATAATTACAAGTTTCGCACAAAGCTATTCAGTGGTCATAGCATTTTCTCCTATATCATTACTTATAGATATATCATTACTTTATATAAATATATAAAAAAAATTTTTGGACAAAATCATAGTCTCATCATATATTGTAACCTTAATAACATCTTTGTTCAATATTAAATACACAGTACAAAATCGTGCAGTGTTTCACCGTCTCGAGTTCTCTAACTTCTCTTGGCTCTTCAATCTCTTTAAGACAACCAAGTTACTGGTTGCGGAACAGAATCGTCTTTGTGAGGTGGTGCCTTGAACTGGGCTTTCCAAAGTTAATGACAGCCTTAGAATATAGCTTTGAGTAAGAAGACAACCTCAGGTTTAGATATGTGTTAGCAACATACTTCACCAGGCACAATCTGTGGTCTTCAGTTGGCACTTGGCATTTCATTCACTGCCGCAGGTAGATGGTTGGGAGGAAGCAATTCCGTTTTTTTTTGTATATATTAAATTGTATATATAAATTCCAACCTCATCAGAGTACAAATATTCTAGCCAGATGGGTCTGGAGAGAATGGGAAATTTGAATTTTTACAGTCTCTGAAATGCTATTTCTCGCATTCTGGGATGCGACTGAGGGGCCATGTTGTAATGCATAATTATGGTTATTTTTTATTTTTTTTATTTAAAAAATTTGCCCTATTTACATAATTAAGATAGAATATACAGTATAATGTCAGTTGAATACTAGAGCTAGGAGCCTTTAAGAAACTTTAAGAAGCTTTTAGTTTGCCCCTATTACAGCAAATATTAAATTCAAACAATAGCTATATGTCAGTTAATATATAGTACATAAAAATTTAAAGAAAGTTGTGATATAGTTTTACAATAATATAGATATACAACAAATACGAAGTTAGGAGTGCATGATGATGGAAGCATTGTTTTAGATGTCCATGAATAATATAATGCTGTATTATTATTCTTGTACTTGATAATAAATTTTAGCTTCTTTTTTGAACGATTGGTAAAATTTAATGGATTTTAAATCTTCTTTCAAATTATTCCAAATTTCTACTCCTTTACTGGAGAGAGTATGTTTCATGTAATTAGTTCAGGTGAACAGGTGGGAAATTTGTCTGAGCATGCGCGAGTAAAATGAGCCACACAATTGCGTGGAATACACGCAACGCGTGTTTACAAAAAGGCACAATCGTGTAAATATTGCCAAATGTTTGTACAAAATAAATGACTGTTTTATGTTGAAGGAGTGGACATGATCTGAATTAATCATACAGAATTTTTTAGTGACGTTCTATTTCAGTACCCTGCCATTGTCTCTGGTGGGTTGTCCGTGTGCATTCGATCTGAAACAGTTGCTACTTTGCTGTCGAAGAATTTCGAATGTTTACATGAAAATAGAGGCAAGTCATGCATTTTACAACCTCGTAAACTGTATGAGCCCCTATTTTTACGCTCATACCTAAGATATCAAATAAAAGTACATGAAACAGAGAACATTTGTAGAAAGTTTTACCGTGAGGCCACGGCCAAGTTTTTAAAATATCTTTATTTCTGTTCCGGTCATCACCAAAATTACACAAAAGCCGGGCTTGAATATACAACAAATTTGAACCTCATCAAGCACAAAAATACTTAATGCGTAACCAAAATATGCTCATGAAATCGAAATGAATAGCTAAATTTTCAAACTAGACCCTTCTCGAAGCGGTTTTCATGAAGGAAGTTCACATTTCGGCCTTTGATTCTTGGCAAAAATTTGACCACAACATGTGCGAAGCAACTGGGTCTCAAAGACTGAACTAAAACATTGTGAGCCCCTATTTTCCTGACGATATGTTTGATACCTACAAACGCCGAAAAGTTTTTTCTTTTCATTTAGCTATATTTGAAATTGAGGCCACGGGCTATTTTTGAGAAAATACAGTTCAAAGTCAAGCTATTTTTACATATTTTCAAAATTTGTCAAATTTCGCGAGCTTGTATTTTGAACTTAGACAGCTGAAGTTACATTAAGAAACACAGGATGGAAAATTTGAGGCATATAAAGTTAATTTCAACTTACATTTCATTCTTAAATCATGTCTTTCTTCGTTTATTACGGTTTTAAACAAGCCATAGATCGACGTATACGGTATTTACTCCCATGTTCACGTCGCCATATTAACTTCTTCCAATCATGCGATTACAAAACAATCATCCCAAAACAAAGAATTCATGATCGACTTTTAAAAGAATAACCAATAATTTGTAAATCGTTGAATGGAAAGCAAAAAATCGTCAGCTAAAACAGCTTCTTGCTTTGTTTTGAATGCAAATGCAATGAGCTTTGTTTCTGCCCGCAATTTTTTGGTCAGCGACGACAAATTTCCCACCTGTTGTTCAGGTGTAGGTTTTATGTAGTTTTTTGGAACTTCTAGTATTGTGATGATGAATTTCATTATTAGTTTTGAAAAAATTGTTGAAAATTTCGGGCATATTGTTCATGTTGTAAAATTGAAACATAAATAAATTAATAAAAATAATTAATAACTAATTAATAATTCATTAATTATGGCAAAATACACTGTATGTAATTTATAACAGTCAGTTACTTTAAGTAAGTTCTTTAGTAAGGAAGCCAAGACACCAGAAACAATAAAATCCCCCCCTATGCAACTGTAATTTGTTAAAAAACAACTGATAAACCAGTTTGTAATTATTAAAAATAAATGCAAAAATCAATTTTGTGTGATCTTTTATTAAAGTGTAATAACAATGAACTGTATATACTAAACACAAATAAATTTGTTTAATTAACCCATATACTGACAGTACTCTACCACAGACAAGTAAAATTGTCTAGTGTTAGACAGAGTAAATTCCAATTAGTAGGGCACATTTGGGTGCACTGCCAGCTACATGGATTAACAAGAGACAGTGGTTGATTGGCAGTATAAGTGTGATAAGTTTGTTTACCCATTTACTGGCAGTATTCTACCACTGACGAATACTGGCTGTATTCAAATGAAATTTTGGATATAAAAGCACTTGAATAAAAGGAATATTTTTAGATATTTAACACAAAGATATTTAAAGATTTTTAAGAAAAGATATTTAAAGACGGTGACAGGCTTTGATATTATTAATGATGAAGGATTCAATGAAGCAAACAAAGTTTACTCGTCCAAATGTGTTCAACTGAAGAAGGAAGGACTAGCAAATGTGCAACACAAGCTTCCGATAGCCAATGCAGACTTGGAAAAACTTCCAAGTGCCCGGTTGTTAGCACATAGCCGCTTTATTGTTTTAATCAATTTTTAATAATTAACAAGAAAAATTATTAATTAGTAACTATATAACATTTAGCACAGAAAAGATGGGGGTATTACTAATGCCACAAGTCTCCTTGGGATAAAGGAGACACACCCCACCCCAACCTGACAAACCGTTTGCAGATGATCATGAAAAATATCTACATATACTGATACGACATGTTACGAAAACCTCAATCAATGTCAGTTTGACTGCACATGCTATTGTCCGTCGAAAGCAATGATCTTGCACTGGTGTACACATTTATTATTTAATTACCTATACAAGCCTCCACTGAAATAAACATGATCAGCTGAAATGTGAACCTTACCCCTGTGTCAGTCCAATATCCAACTGATGACGAATATTAAAGTGTCGCCAGAAGCGATAAAATACCGTATTATACCAGTTTCTAGCGAAATAAATATCAGCTGAAATGTAAACCTTACCCCTGTGTCAGTTCAACATCCAGCGCTGATGAATATAACGATAAAATATCTAGGTAATCACCAGCTTTGTGTGAAATAAACATGTATGATCAGCTAAAATGTGACTCTTACCCCTGTGTCAGTTCAACATCCAGCCGGCAATGGCGTTTGCGAAAAACAAAACATTTGTTGTACACACTGTTATTAACAAACTTGATAAATTAAATTTAGAAACGTGAATTGAGGTTATATGTATATGATAGTCCGGAATGACTGTTGGTGATGGATGAATGTTGGCCGATGCGAGCTGTATCAACGTAGAAACCTGCATGTGTCCAAGATAAAGGGTTCCCTGAAACACTTTTTAATCCAGATAGGTGCCGAGTACGAAATAAAGATATACCTAATGCTACTAGAAAATACATGCATGCAGAAACCCTCGCCTTGCTGACAAAACCATTGTATTTTCCGAACATGAAGTATTTAAAGTAGTTGTCATGGTAACATGAGAATTTTTTAAGAATATTTTTACAAATGAAAATCCCCTAAAAATATCACTTTTAATTACAAAATTATCACTTTCCCAAACATATATATGTTAGGTATGTCATTATACGTCATATAAGCTTCAATTTAAGGTACAATTCAACTACAAACGCTTCACAAAACGTTTTAAAGTGTTCTTTTAATATAGAACTAAACTGCCTTTATCGATAAACTTTGAGTTTGAAATAAAATGATTCCAAATTCTCCCATGCAAATAACTTTGATTATTATAATAAAAAGGGTAATCAATAAAGAAACACTGAAATAATACGCTGTCTTGTTTCACAATTATACGCAACGATCGGCTTTTAAAGTAATTATAGTATATTAAAAGCAAACAATGCATCAATATTTAAAACAAACTTACCTTCATTAACGTTGGCACCTTTACTCCCTTCTTTTAGCAATTCTTTTGCCTTTATTTCATCAAAATCTTTGGAAATTTACAAAATCTTGCAAAAATGAAATCTATTTGGAAGAAATCATCAAATCAATTTCACTGTCGTCATATGCAGCCGTTATAATGCCAATTTTAAATTGGACCAATCGGAGTTGGCTATTCATGACAGTCCGCTATATTATGAGATCAGTGAGGATGACCACCCACCGAAACACGCACAGTGATCCATGCCCGCGATAATTGCTGAACTTTAGACTTCGCTAATGGTTTAGTTTCCCCAGGTGTAAATAGCCGGGGGGAATTAGTACCCTCGCATGGCGCTTTGCGCCATTGTCTTTGCAATTAATTAAACAAGCAAGCACCAGTTTACGTACAAATATCATAACAGTTGTATCCCAAAATTTAACCGAATAAATAGCATTATATAATATCAACCAATGCATCATCATCTGTAAAGAACGTTAAGGGTATAAAGGCGAATAAAATGCTGGGCTGATTTGATGCATTTTGTAAGATCAATAGACAATAAGCTGTCGTAACAAGGTGCGATGTGGCACGACCACAGAACATGCAAAAAAACTAAATGAAGCAAGCCAGTTGAGTATTGGATCTTTTTACACAAGTGACTTAAATTTCGTAGTCTGTTCTTCAGGTAATAAATATAGCGCTGTTATGCGTAAAGTGTCAAATTCAATTCCTGTGAATGAGAGCCCACAGATTAGCTCCCAAATATTTGCAAAGACATAAGAAATCAGCAAGATGAATGCGGTATTGGTTTTAATTATAAGAAGCTGCCATATCGAGAAGTCATCCAGTATGTGAACAGGATGCGAAATATTTAGCTGTGTTTTAGCAACCGTTTCTGAAGCCGTATTAATTTTAATTTAAACCTGTCGAATATATATGACATCAACACGAGCGTAGTTTATCACAATGACTACCAATGATATAATTTAGATAAAATAAATAATGTATTCCGGCGCTTGTTCAGTAACATATATATATATATATATATAAATGCCAGAAATTCATGAAAACGTCATGTGAAGGAAAAACCCAATGTTGAAATCTCAACATGGGCATCTGAAAAGTTGCTCTAGCCCATAAAACATGAAATTTACAGAGGCAATGGTCACATGGCAATGATCACATGGCAATGATCACAATGACATACATCGTAGGCAGCTGCAAATTGAATATTCCATCTATACAATGCTGCAAATAATATAAATATTCAGGCAATCTGAAAAACAACAAGCCGCACCATCCCACAATATATTGATTTCAACTGTGGGTATCTGACACGAGAACAAGGGCAGAATATATATGCGCATGTGTACACATGTTTAAAACACAACTCTGACACGTATATACACAAAACAATACAAAGTTATAACAATCGTATATATATAAATGCCACCAATTCATGAAAAAGTTCTGTGTAGAAAACCCAAGGGCAATGTTGAAATCTCAACGTGGGCATCTGAAAACAGCCAAGTTGCTCGAGCCCATAAAACATGAAATTACGTCAATAACATAAAACGGTAACAGCGGGAATATTGCTAATAAGCTAATAAACCCAAATAGCAATAGTACAATATGCTATAGTTAGCAGCAATAGCACAATATGCTATTGTGAGCATATTCATGATAACATATGTACAAACATAAAGATGGTAACATATACTATAACTCTGACCCCTAATATAAAATTAGAACAAATACCCACTATATCATATAAATATAGTGAAAAGCACACACATGCATGCGCCCCAGATTATAATCTGCCTCGTGTTATGGTGCGTTATTTATGCGTCAAATATATTTTCCAATTAGGTATATTTTCAACCTTTAGGCTTCGGGTTCAAATTATATTAACGCTACCGTAACACAAATAGCATGAAACCTTATACCTTTTATATATTTTATTTACTTTCAACAATATGAATTAGCGTCTCTATAATGTTATAATAATATAGTAATTTTAATATATCAACTTATCTCTCTATTTGTTTGAGCTGAGCACAACTTTGAATCTTTATTCTTTATACTTTGTATTCCGTCTTCTTTAATAATAATTATTCCACAATATTCCAATGTTCTTCAGTTTACTTGACGAGGCTTAATTATCTAGCCTTTTAATTATATACTTCAGCCTTTGTTGGCTTATGAAGTATTTTAGCCTAAATGGCTCTTCTCACTTCACTCTCCACTCTCCCCTCTCAGGTTGTGCTCCGCTTTTATAATAAATTTTAGAGGAAGAAATCTGTAACTATGACTAATTTCCTCTACGCAATATGTTTGTCAAAGCAAGTTCTAGCAGTGTTTATCAACCACAAAACTATGTCCTGTTTGCGTGGTTTGTGGTACCAGGCGTTTCCCGTGGTTCTTTAATCTCTCTAAATATTTGCTTATTCATGCGAGGAAGGTTGCCTAAGGTCTTCCTCTTATAATTATAACAGTATACTGAATATATAGTATTGAATATAGTATTGAATATATTAAATAACATGGTATAACACTGCCATGTTACACTCGTAACATATAGTAAAGGAAAATTAACATCTGTAAAACATATGCAATCGCGAAGCCTGGACAGAATGTGTCAGCAGTATAATTAATCGATAATTGACGCTGTAGGGATTTAATATCCTGTTAACGTCATTATCAAGTGGAATTATCTCGCTTTGCAAAGCCACGGAAAATTATAGTCACGCAACAGCGCAAGGTATGCTATATATAGTATGTTTATACTAACGCAGCGCTTGCATACAAAGACGCCGAGCTTTTGCATTAGAGACCTTATGACCCTGGACGGCAACGCGACAGCAATGGCCACCAATACAATAAATCACTGAGAGAATTGAATAATCATAACATTTGAAGAATTTAGACATTATCGGATTGTTTTCGCTCTGTAATTACAATGCCAAATCAGAGATTTTACGACTTGATGCAACGGCTGCATTTCAAGCTGCAACAAGTGCAATTTCAAACCAGGTTCAGCCGAACTGTATACCCAATCATAAAACCCATGTCGTAAATGTAAGACTGTATTAAATTGATACGACTGATAATACGCGTCGAATTATTTTTACTACCTTTTATTTGAAGGAGTTTGTTTTCGCCATCGCTGTCGCGCTGCCACCCCAAAATTGCAAGGACTCCAGTATTGATCTGTTACGCTTCAAGAATCACGACCACGAGTAGCTGTGTGAGGAAAACTATTTATTACACACTGAGGGTAGATATCTCCCAAAAATTTAGCTCCCCTTTTTACAAATTGGAAAACTAGGGGCTGGCTAATAAATTCCTAAAGTTCACATTTATTCATATTTAGAGTGTACTGTAGTTGCCCCTGTATAGACTGCGACTAAAAGTCATGAATATGTGAGTCATTGTAAGTAAAGTCCCATATACATATACATACGTCGCAAGTAAAAGGGAAATGTCCTTGGTATCCAATATATTATTAATTAGCAGTTAGAGCACGAGAAATGCCTTTATTACCCCTCATTATTATGCCCCCTTACCCCTCAGAAAAATTGCAAAGATCAAAGGATGCTGACACTTAACTGCTCAGAAACGACTTTGGGGTCACCTTTCAGAAACATTCATCTAAAGGGGAGGGCGGTGTGGACATCAAATGTGTGAAGTATTTAATTTTAAGTTCAAAATCATGGACGGATACAACAAACTTAGCTCCTCTAATTTAAAGATATTTGGCTTGAAGAATGCTGATATATGTTTACTCAAATTTCTAAATGATAAAGCACACTTAATATACAATGGCGTGTGTTTGAAGATCTTTGCTCATTGAAGAATTTTATTGAGAATGTTGTTGGCTTAAAAGGATTATGGAAATCGCCAGGTGGGAAATCTAAACAGTTTACAAGTACAAACTTTAATTTATGAATCCTTTGAATTACAATTCTTTTCATTTAAAACGAAAACCGAATCTCAAATATTAGATTTGTTGGGCAAGATGTCTGACCAAAACCAGGTCATTGATGCATGTAAACAAGACCTATGCAAATTAGGGAGCAAAAATTTAAATTTAATATCACAAATTTCCTTTTTGGAAAAAATTTATCCATTGTTAAACACTCTTGAGTATTACTTTAATGAACAACAGAGTAACAATATAAAGCACCAAACTGGTAAACCAACTAATCCACCGAAGCATATCGTTAGACATACTGGGTGTCAATCTGATAAACTGAATAGATGTCCAAATCAGGATGTTATTGCTATTCCTAAAAGGGATATTTCTCAACCTGAGTTGTCATTTGCTTCCTCAACTTCGAAACCTGTGTATAGCCAGATAACCCATCAATTTACTGAGTATATTAGCCCAGAGCTGTCTCCTAATAGAAGTCCTCTCAGTCTGATGACTCAATCAAAGTGTCTAATGTGAGGTCAGTGTGTGACCCTCAATTTAAATCTGCATCAAAAGTATTATCCGAGACGTCTGCAAAAGACACTGTCCAAGTGAATTCTGGAACTAATAACCTAACCAATCTGTTAAATTTGAAGCCTGAAAGTGTCCATGCTAATCATCAATGTTCTGAATCATTCAACATATTAGATACTGAGTTGAAATCATGACCAAATAGTATCTCAATTGACAAAGAGATGTAAAATACCAGTTTGAATTACCTCACACACCTGTGATCTGACAGTGAAGAAGAGACAAGTTGCTCATTTGAATTTGATTGAAATTCCCATGAACAAAAAATCTTTAAAAAATCCCGCCCCAGTTAGAATTACCCAGCTATACAATTTTTCCTCTCTAATGCGAGGGCTATATGTAATAAAGTGGATGACTTGGACTTGGTTCTGAAAATGAATGAAGTAGATCTCCCTGGAATAACAGAGATTTGGTTAAATTCAAGTATTCCTGATAGCTGTGTAAACAGGGCTATCACTTAGTTCGAAATTATCACACTGAGAAATGGGGTGGTGGGGTTTGTGCATTTGTTAAGTCTTCAATTCCTTTTGTGATGCTTTCAAATCTTGGCTGTCCTAACCATGAGTGTTTGTGGGTAAACTTAGACCTTACCAACTTCCAAGAGAAATTTAATGTATTATTGTTTGTGTGTTATACAACCCACCTCTTGCAGATAATGAACTATATGAGTACATTATTGTCTCTACGGACAAAATCTTATTACAACTCCCTGGAGCAGGAGTCATTGTTATGGGCAACTTTAACCAGTTTCACACCAAATGTCTTTAGGTTAGAAAGCGAAATCCATCAAAATGCAGGCTTTTGGTCGCTTCCTCTCAAATCTGGATTTCCTGGTTATCTTCTTGTCAAAGTATGTGTGATCTGTTCTATGACATCATGCTCATGGGCCTGGATACTATTATTCCCCCCCAAATAGTCAGATTCCACTGTAGAGATAAAGCGTGGATTACGCCTGAAATAAAATCACTCATTTCCCAAAGACAAAAAGCACTTAGCTTGGAAAATAAGACTGAATACAACAAATTAAGGAACAAAGTTATTTGTGTCATCAAACATGCCAAATTTTATTTTTACAAGTCCCATGTGAACCACTTAAAAAACTCAAAGCCAAAGAAATGGTGGAGTGCAATAAAAAATTTAGTTGGCTCTTCTTCAAAAGCAGTTTTTAATTCTGCTGAGGTTGATGGAATCTTCTTACAAAGATGAGAATTGGCATCCGCAGTTAACAATGCATTTACTGCTGCCACCAAAGCATTACCCCTATTATCAGAATATGAAAAGATACATATTGAAGAATCTAGTGTCCCCTACACCATCTCTGACATTACAATTGAATCCCTTTTAAAGAAAATCTAATCCAATAAGGCACCTGGTCCAGATTGCATACCGAACTGGGTTGTCAATATGTTTCCCATGGAGCTTTGTGAACCTGTGACAATTATATTCAACACCGCTATTAAACGGGCACTGGTTCCAAGACAGTGGAAAGAAGCGGGTGTTATTCCAGTTCCAAAGACAACCCCAGTAACAGATATATTCTCAGATCATTGACCTATATCACTAACTGCTACATTGTCAAAAATTCTTGAGTCATTCCAATTACGAAGGATCATGGAAACTATTCATTCCATTGTTGGTTTTTAGATTCAGATGGTATGGCAAAACTGTACGTGTTTTCCTATTAGATTTTAACCATCAAATCCTCGTAAAAAAGATGTGAGTTAATTGGGTGATTGACTTCTTTGAGCAGCTGACTTCCTTCCAAATTTTTGCCTTTACAGCCTGCCGTGGGTGTCAAAGAACAAGATCTGTCAAATCCTGTTGAAGTGCTATGATTCATCCAACAACAAATTGTATCTGGTAGAGCACTGGATGTTTAATCTCTCAAAGAAATTATGGGTGAAACGAATGATATAACTGTTGATAGCGACCAAATTCTTGAGTCAACATTCAGTGAACTTAAAATATATAAACAACTTTAGATTAACATTCAATGTAGACTTCATGGGAGAGGAATCTGTTGACCTTGGTGGGACATGAAGGAATGGATCAGGCTTATGAACCATGCTATTAAAGAAAAAGACTTTGAACATGGTTTGAGACCATTGTTATCATCAGATTACTATTTTGTTGGAGTTATGATTGCAGTTGCCATGCTTCAAAATGGACAGCTGCCTGTGTTTCTCAGTGATAAAATTCTGAGTGACCTTCTGTCATCCAGAAATTGCTCAAATTTTTGCATTTACCAAATCTAACATGGCCTGGAGAAGTTAGGAATGCTATCAGTTCTGATGCAACTACCAATACTGGTTTACCTGCTGTGACCCGGAGTCCAACCAAGAGTGAATGTACAGAAATTGTTGCAGATTCTAAAGCCATCTAATGCACTAACTTGGGGAAAAAGAGACTTATCAAATGTTTATTAGATATGTCAGGGAGTTTGCTGCCTCCACAAAAGTTTGTGGGCAGCTGACCTTGAGTTTGAGTCGTATTCTTCAGTTTGTCACATGTGCATCCAAAGAACCTGTGCTTGGATTTTTTCGCCCCCCTCTCCTTCTTGAAGTTCATCTTACCAAAGGAAATGGCAGTGACAGGTCCTGAAGAAACAGGACAAAGAGCTAGCTTTCTACCTTTGGCACACATCTGCAGTAATATATTATGAGTTACCAAGGGCTACCAGGAAAATACCCATTGCCTTCTGTGGGCAAGCTGTTTGAATAATATGATTTAGCATTTAGTGATATTTTGACAAGCAGTGATTTACACAGACATGCAAAAACATAGTTTCACCTAGTCACCTAGAATTTATTTTTTGTTCTATCAGATACAGTGCACACATGTTTGACATTTCATGTGTTTTGTTGCAGTTAATATAGGCAAGGTAAGCAAGTATACAATGTAAAAGTTGTATTTTGTAAGTAAAGCTTAGTGTACCTTGTTTTCTTTTAAATAAAGAAGCACTTAAATTGTTCAGTAATTTTGCTCTCTGGACAAGAGCAAATTTTGGCTGTCCTCAACAAGTAACAACAAGTTGCACCACAGCCGTTGGAGGAGTATCACAATCTCTTGGAGCTGTTGTGGTGTGATAGCTGAGGCCGGAGTAAGAGGAGCAGCAGTTGCTAGCCGACGAGAACTGGATGAAGGAACTGTCATGGTTGTCCCTGAGGCACAGGGCGTTCGAGCGCTATGGGATTGGCATGTTGGTGATACGGCTACCGGTACTGAGCATGTTGATTTCAAGTGGCGGGCATTGTAAAATTCCTGCAAAACACACTCAGAAATGTAGTGGGAGAATACTAAAAGATTATGGTGGTTGGTATAAAATCGAACAAGATAAATAAACCTACAATATTGGCTGGGTCAAGCGTGGCACACAACAACGTGACAGCACCACTCGCCCAATAAAACACCACTAAGAAATAACGAGGATGTAGCCTCAGATTAACATGTGTGAGGACGTAGCCATCACAAATAGACAAGAATAAAATCTCCCAAGGCCCACAAAGTATAGGGAGCACTTCTCCAAATAAACCATATTCTGTGTGGACGTAACCAACACCAGAATCAAAGTGTGAGGGTGTAGCCTCGTGCAAGAAGAAATCAAAATAAAATTAAACAGGATCTGGTGACATAAAAGTGTAAAAGACATACAACTGAAGATAAAAGTTGTTAAACTAGGAAGGCCTGCTAAAGCCTTAAGAATAGTACTGCGATAACTGCGATACAGTGTGTATTGCACTCTACGATTGAAATGAACAACGTCTGGTAGAAACGGAGATTGCACTCGCTTCCAGCAAAAAACGTTGAGAACACCGTCCAGAACAACTTATAAGTATTGGTTCAAAATGAACGCCTGCCTGTTGAACTCCAGGGAAGGTGCCCAATGTGTAATGGGGCAAGCCCCTACTATCTGGACATAGCGAGCTGAAGTAAAAGATGAACAAGGTCATCAGTTTTTGGAACCCACTACTTCGGGTTTGCCATGGCTAAGGTCGTTAGTACCAATTTCCAAAATTACAATTACAGGTCGAAATGAACAAACTTTATCTAAATCGAACGCGATCAATTTGTCTACTGTGCATCCCAATTTTATGGAAGCCCTTCGTATACTAAAACTTAGGGCCGCACAAACGTTGAAATTAGAGCGCAAATTGCAATGGAGACGTTTGACAAACGAGTGTCCAAAAACAAGAACTTTTGGGTGTGGCAATTCCATAATACCCAAATTAAAAAGATCAAAATATAATAATAATTGAAAATCTGATCTGTATAAAGATAAAAGAAAGAAGTCCAAAACATCAATGAAAATTCGTATGTCCTTTACTCGATCAAGAGAAAGGTTGAATTGAGAAGCAGATAACTTTGCTTTGCTTTTAGTAGCTAAAATTTGGCCTTGACTTTATGCCCCTTACATACGTAATATCACCGGAATTTCCTTCTCCACCAAGTCCCGCCTTAATCTGCCACAATCCAATCTAACCATTTCCTACATATATACACAGTATACACAGTGTATACAGTGGTGGCAGTAGTTGTGGTGGCCGTAATATATCGAGGCATTATACATTGTCTATATACGCAGTATACACAGTTTATACAGTGGTGGTAGTGGTCATGGTGGCCATAATATGTTGAGGTATTTATTAGTTGTATATATACGCAGTAATACACACTGTATACGGTGGTGGCAGTGGTTGTAATATATTGAGGTATTATATGTTGTATATATATGCAGCATACACAGTGTATACGGTGGTGGCAGTGGTCGTGGTGGCTCTGGTGGGTCGTAATATATTGAGGCATTATATGTTGTATATATACACAGTGTATACAGTGGTGGTAGTGGTCATAATATATTGAGGCATTATACATTGTATATATACACACTGTACCAGGGGTGGAAAAAGTATCGGAGCACAGGACCATTGGTCCCAGAAAATATTTCCCCAAGAAAGAAAAAAAAACAATTGTAAAAACTTAATAGGTAAAAGGCAAAAAGAAAAGAAGAAAAATTCTAATCAATAGAAAGAATGTTACCTGTACTGTAGGTATGACCTCAGAAATGCAATTATGAGTGCATCCATCTTAATAGTGCAATAGTGTGTGAATGTATAGACTGTAGAATAATGTGGAAAGTTTTAGTCCTGCTAAGCAGAATCGCTAGGTTATGCCACTGATGTAGGGTCTGATCCTATGGTGAATGAAGATGCTAAAAATGGTGTTACTAGGGGCACTACCAGGGGGATCCATGCACCCCAGAAAATTAACTGTTCCAGATTGACTAAAAATGAATTTGCCATACAATATTTGTTCCAAGTTTCAAACTGTCCAATCTTTCAAAGTGACCAATCTTGAACTTTAAAAAGTCATTGTAATTTTTCTGGTTTTATTCATTATTTTCATTTTCTGCTTTCTATATATTTACACTTTTACAGCCCCTGTTACCTACAATCCTGGCAAAAATTATGTGGACACCTAACTTTTCTAACGACAATGTTAACATTGCAACATTCTTTCATGAAATTTGCCCCCCCCCCCTGGCCCCTATTCAATGTTGTTTCTCGCATTTAAATTTTAAAAGTTTCATTTACCAACACTGAATTGGGGGTAGGAGGGGGAGAAATTTTCTGGGGACTAATTCTGTAGAAATACATCTATTTTTGTTTGATGCATGCAGTGTCCACAATAATTTTTGCCAGGATTGTAGTAACTGCAACCCTGCAACAGCTCATTTCCAGGTAATATATTCATTTACATGAAACTTGTGTGTCACAAGTTGCTACAATATTTAATACAAGAAATCCTGGTTTCTGATTGCGCATGCTCAAAACGGCTGTTTTCCAATCTCAAGAAAGCAGGAGTTGGATTTTAATTTATCATCCTCAGAGTAAAACTTAAAGTTATAAACTGACCGTAAACGTATAAAATACGACCTAGAGGCATATACATTTTTTTTTTAAATTTATTTTATTTTATTTTTTACCCCTTAAATCCTAGATGTATATGCCTCTAGGTTGTATTTTATACGTTTACGGTCAGTTTATAACTTTAAGTTTTACTCTGAGGATAATAAATTAAAATTTATCGAAACCGCTGATTTCAACTCAACATTGGGTGCTATTTTGTTAAAATTTAACTATAGTATTGTCCCTTGTTGTTGTCTCATTGCCAGAAATTTAAGTAAGGCCATTGTGTTATTGTTATTATAATACCTGCTTTGACCTTGACAACATCGTACGATGTCATGCGCAGTAGTGGTCATTTTTCTCTTTATGGTGATTATGTAATGACTGATAATGAATCAAATCTTAATTTTGTGTATGTGTGTATTTCTTCCTTTTAAATGCCCATCCAGGGTCACAAGGCCTGGACATATCATATTGCCAGTATGGTATGAGCTCACGAGTGGAAGGAATACTAATCGTATCCATGTTTTGGTTTTAGTGGTGAGTAATATTGTAATATGATGTTGTTTCATAATATGAGGGCCCCTTAAATCCTAGATGTATATGTCTCTAGGTCGTATTTTATACGTTTACAGTCAGGAGTTGGAGTTGTATATCTTTTCTAGCATCTTTCGGCGATATAAAGTATGAGCGTATTATTTACTGCCAGTTCATGAGTTATTTGTCTGCTTTATGGCATTGAAACAGGAGCACCTTATATCGAGTTAAAAAATTATATACCAATTTAGACTTACAAAGTGTATCAGTGTATGTAGATATTTGGCCCCAATTTTATTAATACCGTAGCCGCATAGCATGCAGATTTGCACCCGGAGTGCCAAGCATAGTGCACTGTGGTCCGTAGTTGATACCAGTAACACTATTATAGATAACAGGATGCTAGGCGTAGCTTTTTTGGCGGAAACAATGTTACAGCACTGCACTGTTATCGGTTAGAATCCGATTTGTTAAGAGCACTGCACCAGAATTGCAGGGCCATAGTTGTATTGTTTGCAACTGTTCCTGGTTAGGTTTAATAAATGTATATAAATTTCCACTCAATAATTCCCATCTACAAGACGCTTCAACTATTATTGTATTTAGTGAGATCACCGAGATGCCAGCAAAATCTTGGTATCCAACAGTACACTACAACAATTGTTGACCTTATTCAATTCCAAGTGAAAGATCATATTAAAGAAGTGTATTAAATTGTATACATGATATTTTCCAGTTTTGCCACTTGATTATATTTAGCTAAATTTTCAGGTAAGTTAAAAATATGTAGTGAAATATAATTTAAAATGCACGGAAATACAATTTGAAGAAGTTACAAAAATTTTTCTAAAAAACATTAAAAATTTTCCTCTAAGGGAAGCCTCGCATATTGAGTTTGTGCCTGAAAAACATCATATGTTCGGGTTTTTTTTTTGGGGGGGGGGGGGCATTACAGCTTTGACATTTCTCTGTAAAACATGGAACAATTAATATTTTTTTCAAAAGCCTTAACATTTCTGAAACATCTTTGCAGAATATAAAAAACAAAACAACTTGATACAAACATCAGTCTATACATTTGTAATACCATACTTGTTCTATACATTTATATATTATTATGCCTTCCTTGCATTGAAAACACTCAAACTTCAAGAAAAATTAAAACACCTCGAAAAACACGCTAAAATCAATGTCAACATTTTACGCAAATAAAGTTGTTTTTAGAGTTCATGTGTATTAATAAAAAACATATGTCAGCAGAAGATGACATATTCCACATTGCTAATATCCGACCGTAGAAAACTAGCTAATGTGTACTATAAGAACAACATATCGATAACTATGTGTGACATGTCTAGGGGTGGTGGAGTCTCCAGAGAAACATCCATATGACGTTTCGCATTGACAAAATTGATATGCGAGGCTTCCCTAACCACACAAATTTTGTTGTTCCCTTTGGATATATCTGTTAAATCACAAAAAATAGCCATTCCAGATGTTAAGATATTGCGATCGCCGGTGTTGAGAGGGGAGTGGGACGGAGGAAGTGAAACGGCGAGGAAGCTTCGCGGAATTGGAAAAGAAAGAAACTAAAAAAGCAAACTTGTTATGTTAAATACAGTGAACAAAAAACTTAAAAATAATAACTTAGGAAAAGGCAAGGATACTCAGATTATGCCTCACGAATTGTAAGTCAGTCTTGCTGCAACCTGCAATTATCAGTATATCTGAGTTGTTGTAATAGCTGTAATTTTGCTTGATTTATATAGTTGACTATTTACAAAATAAAGTATTAGTGCAGAAAGAGAAAACAGATTTGGGTATTTCAATGTGATTTGCTTCAAACAAAGTAGCGTCTCCCCGGTTGGCGTAGATGCGAAACAGTCAAAATTCTACAGACCGAAGGAATCACAAGCCATTCGACTGAGGAAGAGATTATTTATATTTAAAGTTTATAATAATACGAGTCATTCAACGATTGTTTCAAGGACAACCAATAGCCAAAACGAGCGACAGACCGTCCTTGAAGATAATTCGTTCATCACAAATATCACTGAAAGGTAAATCAAAGCTTCTATTAGCTTTGATTTTGTTCGTCGAATTAACGTTAGTTTGAGCAAAAACGCGGGCATTCGGGGCGCCATTGCTAAAGAACATTTTTATACGGACACGACACTGCTAAACCGGATATAGACTATCATAAAAAAAAAAAAATAACCATCGCTCAGGATGCCACCTAAAATAAACTTCAAAACGCTCTTAGGGAAGCGAGACAATGCTATACATGCTTTAAAAGAATTGTTTGAAGAGTTTGAGACGGTGTTTGAAATTCAGCCACAATTAAAAAGGCTAGAACAAATATTTACAATACTCGAAACCAAATACAGAAGTATCAAGGAGCAGCAAGAATTCATCGCAGACAAATATGTAGAGGAGGGTGTAGAAGAAACGTTGAAGGAAGCTCACAAAAGAATAGGTGACGCTGTAAAGGAAGAATATTTGAAGATATCTAAAAAGTTTGCTGCCTACCAAAAAGAAGTAAGCTCCAAGAAACCTCAAGAAGAGACAGAAACCTTAAAGGCAATGACATCCGCAGTTCTAAAAATGACGGAGACTATGTCCACGGGATCAAAACCTAGTAAGAGTGGACTTGAACGTTTGCCAGTTCCATCATGGGATGGCAGCCGTAGAATGTACCCTACCTGGAGGAAGGAGTTTAATCACTGGATGAAAAAGTATGCACAAGATGAAGATGAACAATTGCAACGTTTCAGGAAGGCGTTGCCAAGCCATTTGTGGTGGACAGATCAAGTAAAGACCTGCAAAACCATCGACCAAGCTTGGAAAATCTTAGATATTGAATTTTCAGACAAACGAAAGCTAATGGATGAACTCTTGGCAGGAATTTCCAAGCACGACCAGGTCAAAAGGGACTCCAAGTCATTAATTCGGTATGCTACCACAATATCGAGCTATGTGAATGACATGGAAGCCAACGATTGCATGGTTACATCTTCTTCAGAGGCACCATTCTTCATGTCACAACTGTTGTCCAAGCTCACCCCAAGTGATAACGCTGAGTTCGGGAGAGAAATGAAGAGGAACAAGAAGGAAGAAAGTGTACTCGGTCTTGTCGAATGGCTGTACGAAGAAGCAGCTCTTCGTTCCAGGGGCAAGCTTGAATATGATAACGAGAGTGCAGAACAAAGTCGACGTGTGGGACCCTTCAGAAAATTAGACACCCGTAACCTAGCTACTGAAATTCCTGAAGATGCAACCTGCCCCTTCGATTGCCCAGAAGAACATCTTCTTGCTGCCTGTCCAATTTACAAGAAGCTAACGGTAAACCAACGTTGGGACATTGTTCAGCAAAATAAGAGATGTCGCAAGTGCTTGAGAGCATCGCACCATACAAGAGATTGTAAGAAGCCAGATGGCACCTCCTGCGACAAGTGCAAAAAGAACCACCACAAGTCTTTGCACAATGAAAGAAACAGTGTCCCACCTTTGGATCCAAGTGCAGTACCATTTTCCGTACAGGAACGAGCTATCTCTCAGAACCATAACATTGAAGGGATCAAGCATGGGATCGGTCTCTGCCCCATTCAGAAAGTAAAAGTGAAGGATGCTGATGGAAATTTCATGGAAATGCTAGCATTGCTAGACACTGGATCAAATACCAGCCTACTCTCAAAGAAAGCGGCTATGAAACTGGGATTAACTGGATCTCAAATTCACCTCACCATGAATCTCGCTGGAGGGGAAAAACGTTCAGAAGATTCTGAAATTCTAGAAATCGCCGTAGTCTCATGTACCGAGGAAGATATCGAGAAAACTGTCCAAGTGTATACGGTTAAAAAACCATGTAACAGCGCTAAGACAGTGTCGAAAAACAGCCTAGAAAGTTACCCCCACCTGAAGTCCCTCTCCGAAAAGCTACATCTTTCCGGTGGTGCTGTAGATCTCCTCATCGGGACTGATCTTGCTGAAGCCTTCGTCGATGTTCACACAATCTCTGGTCGATGTGGGGAACCCAATGCCAAGAGAAACTGCTTTGGATGGTACATTATTGGCCAACTAGACCCAAAGATACCGGATGGTGCAAAAATACAGTCAGTTGATGTCAGTCACGCGAGCGTCATGGAGAATGTCAATCAACTTCTTCAACAAGATCAGATAGGAATCAAACCTACACGTTTCTGCACATGTAGTGAAAGTGAATTGCGAGAAAGTAAATTTGTGAAGTCTGTCTCTCAATCAACGACTCTGGTTGATGGAAGGATTCAGGTAAAGATGCCGTGGAATGGAAAGGGACCTCCGAAGCAAAGTAACTACGACATCGCTGTAAAGAGAATGCAGTCAGCCGAAAGGTCATTCGAAAAGAAGGGTTGCATTGATGTTGTCGACGAAGAAGTAAAAAAGTTAGTGGATCAAGCGTTTGTCATCAAGGTTCCTCCCGAACATGTCAACCACACCCAAGCAGAATGGTATTTGCCACTGCAAGCTGTCTTCACCCCAGAGAAGACAACCAAAGTGCGGCTTGTCTTTGACTCATCATGCA